>JANHFX010004102.1:0-18052 GCA_027560015.1 Chloroceryle amazona
ATGTGCAGTGTTTCTCTTCCCTTTGGGTGTTTTTAAATGGGTTTTTGTTTCTCTTGTGAAGCTGCTCCTCTTCCACTCCAAAATAGTCACTCTACTGAATAAATAAACCACGAACATCTCGCGGACAGGATATGGCCTCGAAAGAACAAACAGCATCCAGACATCCTCCCCGATGTACAGATTCCCACCAGTCTCCCATGAAAGACATTCTGCCTCCTGCCCGCTGCTCCCCATCACGGCCCTCAAACCCCCACCTCACCAAAGGAAAGCGGAGGGCACAGCACGAGCCACCCGTGAGAAGAAAGCAGAAGTGCACCTAGAGAGAGAAGCTCATGGTAGCCACCTCTGAAGAGCTCGTACCCGATACCTGTAGGTTGTACACTGTGATCAAGGCCTGGAGAGGTTTCCACGTGCACACGGGTTCAATTAGTAACAACACGTGAGGGACACACTTACCTTTGCCAGAACACGCCTGCATCCCTTGCTGGGCTCTACAGGAGCCCGACACAGAGAAGCTGTTCTTAGCAGAAGCACGCTGGGTTAGCCACAGAGGACAACCTTACAAAGAAAGGAGTTTCTCAACAGATGCTCTGGAAAATGCCTCTCCTGAATGTGACAACCTGAGCTAGAAGAAAGGCTTTTGGTAACACCAGAGGACACGGACGGAGCCAATGCAGTGACAGCAAGTGCACCATCCCTTACGGGTTGGGGGAAGGCAGCCGCCAGCAGCCCAGCTCAGGAGCTGAGCTCAGACCAGGCAGCCAGCTCTTGTGATGTGGCTGGGATCATGCTGGCACAAGGCTGCGAGCAGGAAGAGTTACGAACTGCTTGATGGACAGGGGCACGCTCCCACCCACTGCCAGGGCAGCGCAGTGCCAAAGGCCAGGGCAGGGCCATGCTATCTAGCTATCAAAAGCCTGGTAGCAGCCTCCATGTGTGAAGGTTCCTCGCATTTTACATAAGAAGAAAGTAAAAATAGAGGATTCTTCAGCACTCAGGTAGGGACCTGTTTGAAGACTCTCGGGTCAGAGATCACCAATCACTAGAAGCATTCATCCAAGAAACACCCCACCTCTGGCAGGAACATTTTGCCTCAAAGACTTCCTCCTGAAGCCTGAAGTGGACAGAGACTAGGGTAGGAAGTACAGATGAAAAACTGTTTCCATAGGTGGTTAAGGAGCTGCCAAATCCATCCCCAAAACAGCTGCATTTCAGCACACAAACCATGTTGCAGAGGGGGAGGCTGGTAGGCATATAATTTTAGAAGAAATGAAACAAAAACAGCGATCCTTTACGGGAAAGAAATGTTTAAAAAACTGAGGAAAAGCCCTCCCAGGGCCCATCTGCAGACAGCAGGGGAGTAACTTGCTTCCACACCAAGGAACAGTCTGACAAGACCTTGCAAAAATAGCAACATTCTGCCCTTCAGCCGAACCTCCCGAGTCCATCCGAGTGCCCACACACTTCCACAGAAAATTAGTCACAAACACTTTGGTTTAGACCAGCCAAAGTTACGGGCAGTTGAACTCCTGCACACTCACAGCCTGGCCTCCCAAGGACTGATTCATGTTTCCCACCACCCACTGTGGGCAGAGTTTGGGTCATTTCAAAGTTAAGTGCTGACCATGGGCCAGGACGTCGACTGTTACTCGGTGTACGGGTAGTCTTCGAGTGGTACCTGCCAGCAGCAGAATTATTCCAGCTGGTCCACTTGTACCAGGAATGGGACTGTCCAGAAGGACACATCCCTACAGGCACTCTTCTGCCGGTGGAAGATGTCTCAAACCTGGGAGCTAAACACCCTGAAGAATCCAGGAGCATTTGGTCCCAGTGCTACAGGACCGAGAGGCGCTGCGCCCGACTCTAACAGGTAACCGTGTTCATGCTGCACCTCAGCAAGATTCCTGACTCCTGTCTAGAAATAAAATAAAGTGAATTTTAAAAAGCCCGAACAAGTGTTTCATAGTAAACATGGAATCTGGATCAGCAAACCACAGGCACAACAGCATCGAGAGTTTCTCTCCTGCTCCTTCTTTTGTCCAGCACACCAGGAACTAGGCTCCCTCTGCTCTGCCAGCGCTGCCAGAGTGGCTGCAGGCACATTTCATCCGACCCACCTCCTGTTTACGATGCTGTTCCCAGCAGCGCGTTAACTCGGCCACCGTGCCGGGTACTGGGATGCAGATGCTCTGCCGGGTGCACTCCTGCCAGCCCGTAAGCACGGCAAGAGCCTTTCTGTCTGCAAAGAGTCTGGTCTACAAGGCTGCTCTGGGGACACGTTTTTGACACATCCAGAACCCCAGTGACCGCTGCCACCTGCAGCTTGTCCTCAGCCGACCAGATACCTCTGGTATCCTTTGGGCCTGGCACACCTGTCCCCAGGCAGCCTTGCAGGACAGCTCTTCCTGTTCTACTTCATTGCCACAGGACTGAAAACCCTCTGAGAAGAGATTTTCCTTGTGATATGGCAGCATCTTTTAGGGGCCAGGTGTGGAAGAAGCAACAATAGTCTAGAGGCGTTAGGGGAGAGAGCGGGCGGCCGTTCTGAGCACTGAGGAGTGGGAGGTTGGAGTTACTGAGAGCTGTGGGAAGAAAGCTAAAAGCAATCATTGAAAAAAAAGAAATTAAGAAGTCTTTTCTGTCTGATGCAACTTGTACCTTGGTACATATGTGAAAGATAAGTCACCTTTTGGAACTGGTCCTAATGAAACATTTCTGGTTTTTCCAAAACAAGACATAGTAACTTTTCTCCTAAATGGTTTCTGCCCCTGTTGTCAGAACAGAGGTGGGGAAGGCCGGCAGCGTGTGCACGCACAGGCAACCCCCTCCTCAGCCAAACCTGAGCCACCTCCCACCCCCCCCAAGGAAATCTCCCCCCAGTGTCCTATTTGCAGAAGTATTGCTCAAGAAGTTGGGTAGAACTACGACAAGCAGGGGAAGAGGATACAGCTATAGCTGGAAAACAGGAGAGTCAATGATTTCTTCCCTCCCTTCCCCATCCCACTGCTTCTCTTGCTCAGAGACATGACCCGTTATCAAAGGAAATGTCCATTTCCTTTCTCCCCCCATATAACCCCCTTTGGTGCTGGCTGTGCAGCGCTTTCTTTTGATAAAGGCACCTTTGGAAAGCACTGACAGCCCGAAGCGCAACGCCCCCACGCCTCCTATTTACACCTGAGATTAACCCTGCTGCATCTCCCCTGCCCCCAGCCCCAAAACTACCCCCCGGGGCTGCATCAACAGCACGGGGAGAGCAGGTACCACAGGAGGCTTCCCACGAGCGGCCACGTGAATGCACGCACCCCACACACACTCCTTGCCACGTGCAGCCACCCGCGCGCTGCCCGCGTGCTTTCCACGTCACACAGAATACTTCACCATGTCAGTCTTATCAAAGACAACTTTGGTTGCAAAGTAAATGGCTACCAGGCCAAAGCCGGCAGCTGACACCATGTAGGCAGTCACTGACTGCGTAAACTGGACGATGGACCCCATGACGAGGGAGGGGACAACCTGAGAGAGGAGGAAAGCACTGTCCAAAATAGCCAGGTCCAGGCAGATCCCTCGGCCAGGAGCCACCGAGTCCGGTTCTCCCACCATCATCATGAGCGAGACGTCGCAGGAGGAGCTGACGCACAGAGCCGAGCCGGCGGCTGGAGGAGAGGAGGAGGAAGAGGAGGAGGAGGAGAAGAGGCTCCCGGTATGTCCATTTTGGTAAGGCAGCTTCTGGCTGGAAAGGTGGCCTTTAGAGAAGGTTGATTTCTTGTCCAATCGAGCCGCGTCTTCCTCCTCTTTGCTCTTGTATTTATGCAGAAACACCTGTGGGAAAGATAGGAGGGCACGTGAGGAAGGAGTCAGGAGGGTGGAGCCCAGCGAGCGAGGTGGGGGGCAGAGAGACCCCCGTTTTCTGTGTGAGAGAACAAAACCACCCTGTGCTTTGTGCGCGCTGGGTCAGCTGTTCGAGGTGGGGAGTGCCTTCAGTCAGCCTGGCCCATGTGAGATGGCCTCGAGGAGCCAGCCTGGCTTTTCCTGACTGGCACGGGATTCAAAGCAGCCCCGACTCACTTGGGGAACCCGGCCAAGTGGTGCTTTTGTTGTGCTGAAGCTCTGGGGCTCGGCAGATGCTGCAGCCCAAAGCCAGCCCAGGCTCTGCCTGGGGACACTCCGTGCTGAGCCCTGGGTTGTCATCTCCTCACTGGGTGCCAAGGGAAGCTGGGCACCCCATCCTGAAATCACCCGATACACACTTGCAGGACAGGAGTGAAGGGTCAGAGGCAATTTTGGACACATCACAAAGCCAGACAGTCTGCTCCAGTGTGAGCAGAAGAGGTCCTAAAGTGGCTGACTGGGAACTCAAACCCTTCCTGCAGAAGAGCCCACTGGGCAGCTGAACAGCTCAGGCCACTTCTCCGTATCTGGGAGACTTAAAAGTGACACCAGTCAAGATGGCACAGTGCTGGAACTTGGGAAAGAGCTCCTTCCTCAGCTCTGCCACAGACTGGGCACCCATGACCTCAGCTGAGTTCCTTCCTCTGCCTGACCTGAGCCTCCTCCCTCAGGCTGGAAAAGGGGGGTGCAGGGAAGAAAAATCTTCTCGCCCTTTTTTGCCTCACTCTGCTCAAGCTGTGAGATCTCTGGGGCACTGCTCACTCAAGCAGTATTCACACAGAGTGTTTGGATCAAAAAGTTCTCTACGTTAATGCCAACAAATAATGGGCAGTCATGTGCAGACAGTGAAAATGCTGCAGAGCTCCAGCTTTAAAACTCCAGGGCATTTACAATTATGCACAACCACTGGTCTGCATGGGGTAGAGCAGATAACGAAGGGCACGTTAATCCATTATCCGCATGGTGAGGTTGAACAAAGAAAGTAAGGAGGAAAAACCAGCACCTGTTTGAGAGCAGGGATCACTGTGCCCAGCCGTGGGGCTCAGAGGAGCTCGCCTCAACTACCCTGCCTTTTGCAGGAGGGACCTGGACACCCACAGACAGGAAGGAGCAGCTGGTGCAGGAGTGTGGCCATCCCGGGGCTCTCAGCCCTCTTGGCACCCACCCAGCTGCACCCAGCCCTGCCCCAGTGTATGTCAGCACCAGCCAGTCTCTGTTCATGCTGCCCCAGGCCACGGCTGCAGATCTGTAGCACAAACTGTTTCAGATTCGATGGGAGAAGAGAAACCTGATGAGAGAAAAACTTTACTAAACAGCAGTCGTCTTCCAAAAGCTTTAGCTGGGCTCTGCTCAGCTGCTCACTGTACCTACCCTTCAGCTCCTCAATTCTGCCAAGGCTCATGAATTTACGCTTAAATGCATCAATCTGGACTGTCACTTATCTTATGTGGAGCTTAAAAATCCTCTCACGTGCCTCCCATTGCCAGCAGACTTCAAAGCAACTCAAAACCCAGCACAGAAAAGGCATTCATTGTGCGAGCCAAATAAGGATGTCCCCCCCAGTTCCAGCCCTTCATCTTTGACACCAACACTCCCAGAAGCCCGCTCAGATGCCCTGAAGGCCCATGCCACATTTTCTTGCTTTCTATACTGATGTGGGGTAGGACTTCAGAGATACCAGTTCTGGCAGGGGTCTTTCAATACCTAGTGTGGAGAATTAATTTAATCCTAGAGAAAATGACTTCAACACACACTCACAGGAATGAGCTCAGTGAGAATTTATGCTTTTAAATCACCCCTTGTAAGACAGGATACAGCCACAGGAGTCACTGGTGCCTCAGTCAACAGCTTCATCTCTGGAGCTGATGGGGAGCAGTGGGAATGAGGAGCTTTGCTCTCCCTCATGTCCCGCAGAAGGTGCGAATGCCCACCGTGCATCTCACCTCTGCCCAAGCTCTGAGGTGCTGTTAGAACATGCAGATCTTTTCCTCCTGTTCTAGGCGGGGTTTAGTGGCCATGCGGAGATGAGAGGACATGCAGGAGAACAGAGCGACTTACAGAGGCTGTGCAAAGCAAGAAGCTCCAGCTGAGGTGGCCTCGCAGGCTTTCGCCAACGATCCCGCACAGGGTGGAAGCAACAGCCACTCTGGATGCTCCTTCCGCTGATTCGCTTCAGAAGGAGTGTGTAAAGTGGAACAAAAAAAAAAAAAGTGAAAAAAAAAAAAAGAGAGGGAAGAGAGGAGGCAGGAATGAGGAAGGCAAACAAAAACAATGACAGATTTCAACAGTAAGGAAAAAGAAGAGAATAGAAATGGGGAAGATGGAGAATTTTCTGCAAAAGGCATTTTAGGGACTACTTGTGGGGTCTCCCTGCAGCCTGCTGCAAAGTAGCTGTCAAGGAAGGAGGAGCTTTCAAGTCAGGGCAGCAGAGAGACCAAACCCAGCTAAACCCCACACCTCACTGCAGTAAGAGTGTTTCCCCATCCAGCCTTTGGCAAACAGTTGGGCATGTGGCCCTGGCGTTCCCAGCCTGCTGAGCTGGCTTCCATTCTGTTGATATTACGACCGTGGGAGCTCCCAGACCAACCAAAGCTTTTGCAAGGAACACCCCTCCCTCGTACCCCTATTTTGACAGGATGCCTGGTGCAAATTGGGATGGGTTGGTCAGAAATATTTGTCCAATGTGAACATCTGGATGCCTGTGGTAAAAACTCCTACTTATTTCACTGTAGAGCGAACCGCCTGCCATTGGGATGAAAGAGCTGCTCTCAAACCACAAATTAACTTTGCATTTGCAGCACAAGAGAAACTCCTATTAATCCAATGTGCAAGGCAGGAATCTCCTAGGACATCTCCACAAGGATAACATCTGTGGGGCAGGGTTACCGGCTTTTGTGTTGGTGTTAAAAGTTTCACAACATTTCTTTTTCTTGGAGCTGGGGGAATAGGAAGAACCTCAGCTTTCATTCTACTGATCTTCATGCTGTGGACAAAAGCAGAAAGCAGGGCCTCTAAGGGCTGAAAGTTCATCAGGTTTTTAGCACCTCTTGTCAGTAGTGCTACAGGAGCGAGTCGGTTGCAGAATGCACGCAGGTCTAACTAACCCGTGGCAGTTTCCCTAAGAACACATGGAACACAGAGGAACACGGGACATCCCTTTCCATGCGGCAGTCCCAGCTGGTTTCTCCCACCTTGCCCACTCCCCACTTTGTAAAACTGCGGAATGCTTGCCGTGAGCAGGGGCTGCCTATGGAAGGAAATGCAAAACTCTCCCGTCTCCTCCGATTCAGATGAATCTTTGGAGAAGACACAGCCTGGAGACAAGAGGCACGTCTGGAAGACCTTTGCACACAGGCCTGTGTTTCTCTCTCATGGGCTGAACCGGCTGTGCCAGCTACAAGAGGCTGGCCAAGCTGTCCTCACAGCTCCCCAGCACACCGGCCTCCGGAGCAGATCCCTACCTGTTTTTCATGGTGATACAGCGACGCCAGAGTGTATGGCAGGATCTGGAGTGCAGAGAAGGTGAAGCCTGTCAGAGCAGCAGAGATGGTGACAACGGTGACGCTGTGGGAAAGGCACATGACAAAGGCTGCCACAGGGAAGAACACCACGCTGGCCAGGTAGACCGTCCGTGTCCCAAACTGCTTCACCATCCGGTCCATGATTGTCGAAAAGAAGATGGATGTGGTGCACTGCAGGAAGAGGCCCAAGCTACCCATCCGGACACCTGCGGGTAAGCAGAGGAGGTGAGACACTGCCCTGACTGTGCCCAGGCTTCACACAGCCAAGCGCCTTTGGGTGCCCTTTGGAGCCTGACAGTACAGTCCACGCCGAGGGTGGCACAGCTGCAAACAGCCCTGACAGCTACACGGCTGGGTCAGAGCAGCATCAGAGCAGCATCACCTAACATATCTCAGGGCCGCACCGGCCAGAGCACAGCTCCCACCCTCCACCAGCAGCACCCCAGTCTAACCAGATGGGCAATGGGAATCCAAACGCCACTCTTTGTCTTTAGAAGTCATTGTTTGCACCTTCCTACACCTCAACCCAAGATCTGTCACCCGCTCATGAACCAGGATCTGTCGTTATCTGATGTGAAAGCGAGCAAGAGAACAAAAGGAACAAGGAATTGTGCTAAAGCCAAGGTAAAGTACACGCCATCCACTGAATGACTGCAGTATGCGGCAGCAATCCGGACCTTACCCTTTCCAAAGATCTATCAGATTTCAGGGAATTAAAACCATTAACTCTTTGGAGCAAGGATCATTACTCAACACGTGTTTCTATGACAGCCAGCACAATGGAGGCCTGACCTGCTGGAAGCCATACAGTGCAAGTGTTAAATAATAATTAAGCTCTCTCTAAGTTAAACAGCCCCTCGGCACAAAGAGGCAGTGTACTGCAGGGCTCACCGAGGCAGCCAGTGGAAAACTCAGAGGGCAACACAGCCAGCTGGAGGAGGAGGGCCAGGAAGGTGCCTCTGAAAATAAAAGACTTAGCTCAGGGAGTGGGGAAGAAGGGCCAGAGAGCGAGTGGAGGCTCTGGCACAATGCTGTAGCCAACACGGGACAGTCGGCCACAACAGCGAGCAGGTCCCGCGCCGCAGCGAGCGGGACCCCACGGTCTGGACGTGGCAGCCACAGACTCCAGTGGTGAGCTCTGTCACAGAGCACTGGAGACAGGGGTGAGAACTGGGGAAGCTGCTCGAGGGCTCCCCAGATACGACTTTGAGATGGGAACCCCACAGCAGCAGGACAGGAAGATGCAGCAAAGCCCACCTCCCTGCTGCTGAGCATGTCCCGGCTTTCCCTGCTCTCCGAGGGATGGGGAGCACCATCACCCTGCATTTCAAAAGGAGGAAAAAGCAGTGAAAGGACCTGGCAGCGGCACCTACAGCTTGCGGACAGAGCCGGATACGTCCTGTTCAGTGTGCAACCCGCCAGGCTGTTCTACCACTTAACAATAGAGCCCCGGGCCAGGGCTGTGATCCCGCATCTAGTTCTGTGCTGGGCACCTCAGAAGACAAAGAGGTGTTTGCTCCACTGTGCAATGCTCTGGAGGCCACAGGGGAATGTTTTTTCCTGACCCATCTGCACCAAGTCTAGCTGCCCGTAGTGTGTTTTGCATTCCTAGCAGAGCTGAGCCCATTCACTAAACGCTCCTGTCCTAGGGAGCAGGTGCTGCGGCCTCAGGGCAGCTGGTTCACTTCTCACCTTCATCGTAGTGGCGTCTGGCATCGGTGCCTGGCTTGGCTCGGGGGACACCGTGGTACAGCCCTTCCCCGACAAAGTCTGTGTAGAACAGCATGAAAGTCATGAGTGCCATCCAGCTGCAGAGCTCGGCCACAAACAGGCGCCGGATGACCTTGGGGATGCGGCAGTAGAGGCTGTGAAGCCGCGGCACCAGCGTGCAGAGGTTCCTCAGGGCCTGCATCACGTGCCTGGCCTGCGGGAGACATGAGCTCCTGGAGAGCTGGCAAGAGCAGCAGGCAGGAGGTGAGGGCTTCGGGGAAGCGTCCTTCAGCGCGGGGCCATCCAGAACATCTGCCTGGGTGGCTGCCTCCTCTGTCACGAAGAGCGTGGCCAGCACACAGCCGAGGAAGATGATGGCGAGGAGGCTGAAGAGGCAGGTCTCCTGCCCTCCCAAGTAGGGGGCCAGAAAGCTGCCACCCCAGTCAATGGCTGGAAGCAGGTAGCCGATGCAGCCCCCCAGGCTGATCATGAAGGCGTACATGGAGAAGGCCTGGCGGCAGTGGTCTGGCTCCTGGAAGAGGTCTGAGAGCAGGGCCTCCAGCGGAGTGAAGCAGACCTGGCCGCAGAAATCCAGCAACCCGATGCCCAGGATGAGGAAGGTGATCTCCAGCGGGCGAGTGTTGAGGGCAAACAGGCTGGCCAGGCTGCCAGCATGGGGGATGACGAAGAGGCTCAGCAGGACTCCCAGGCAAAGCACCCAGATGAAAGGTCGCCTTCGGCCGTAGCTGCTGTGCCAGTGGTCGCTGGCGGATCCGATCAGAGGGACAAAAACCAAGCCAAGGACAGGTCCTATCCCTGGAAAAGAGAAAGAAGGTGGTGTTACGGGGACAGACCTGGAGGACACTTGTGTGTATGCACTGTAGAAAAAGGCTGGGGTGCTTCAGGAACTCGGTAACCTTCAGTGGGTCACAGCCCCCTCCTCCAAACGCAAGGCTGCCCTTGAAATAAGAGTAGCTCTACAAGCACCCTGCACAGATGAGCCTCCATGCCATTGTTTGCCCCTGCCCTCCAGACCCAAAGGGGAAACAAGCACCTTGAAGACAAAAGAACAACTGCCTACCTAAAACCATGGTCATAAACTTCTCCTCCACCCCCACTTCCAGCAGCAGTGGAGGCACGTAGGTTATCCCAGCAGCCAGACAGACCTCCAGGCCGAACGTCAGGGAGTTGACCAGCAGGAGCTGGGTCTTGTGGTTGTGGAAGAACATGCTGCCCCAGGCCCTCTGAGCCATGCTGCCCCAACACCTCTTACTGAGAGAGGGTTGTGCTGCTCTGGCTGCAGCACTCCCAGGGATGCCCCACAGGCAAGGTCTGGAGCTTCCCTTCCTGGTCTGCTGGACAGATGCTGCCTCCCATTTTTAGCGATGGTGAATGAACCGTCTTTTCCTCTTCCTCTTATTGCAAGATGTGGCCCCAGCAATGTCGAGTCCGGGCGTGGGCAGGCAGGGATCCTGCTCCAGTCTTCCCCTTCTGCTCACATGCTGTGGTCTAAGAGAAGAGAGCTCGTTAGACACAGCGGGCTCCAGGGCAGGGGAAAGGTCTAAAACCAGGAACCACACAGACACGTCATTGCTGCAAGAGTCAGTCCCCATCCCAAGGGGCTTGCAGGCACAGGAGGATGAAGAGAGGACATCTGGGAGAGCCGTGGGCTTAAAAGACACAAGCGACATTGGTGCCAGGTTTCTCTCCAAGGGCTCGGGAGAGGTGAGACAGGCACCTGTCAGTCACGCTTTAGGAAAATCCAATCCTGCCTTCGGGCTAAGGGAGCTCCAGAGACCTCTCGGTGCCCTGTCCAGCCTCACCTTACAGATGGGCAGTTGTAGCAGAGAGACAGAGCAGTTAGGGTCCCCTCTCCCAGTCAATCAGCTGAGAGTCCCTTCCAAGGCTGAGGGCTGCAGGCACTCCCCTGCAGTCACAGGGGTCCCCTCTGCAGACCCACACCTCTGCCTAATGCCCGGGGCATCCTCCACGATGCTCTGCAAGCTCCCAGGGAACCAGTTTCACCCAAGTCCTGTCTCCAGCCTCTGAGATGAGGCACGGAGAACAGATGGTGCCTCCATAGTTTCACAAACAAACCTGACCCACTTTAGCCTCAACTAACAGTGAATGGCAATTACCTTACTCATTAGTCTGAGTCATTTATTTGCCCTGTAACGTGCTCCCTCCCTCCAGCCTTCTTCAGAGGGGAGAGGCCACCAAATCACGACAGGGGCTACAGATGCCTTACTAACTAATGAGCCTACCTATTCTCAGGACTCACATGGTCTAACTTGTCACCCTAAATGAGCCACTGCTGAGCTTCTCCACGGGAACGAGTCACAACAGGTCCCACTGCCCTGAACATGTTTCAGCTTATGACCCATTCCTGGACTTTGCAGTGTGCTCCCCATTTGCACAGAAGCTTCTGCCTCCTGTCCCACCACAGCGCAGCCCCGAAGCGCTGTGGGCCCTTTTGGATGAGGGAGGCAGAACAGAACGTGCGAGATGCAGGCGGAGGAGTTCATCTCCACTTGCTCCCTCCCTGGCTGCGGGGAAGCTGTGTTCCTGCCTCTACACCCCCTCCCTGCCACAGCAGCCCGCTGGGACGGAGCTTCTCCTGACTCGCTGCAGAGAGCGAGCCCATTAGAAGAAACGAGGTGAAACCCCTGTTTACACCCCGGCCCCCCTTTAAATTCTTTGCCTCAACTAAAGGGGAGAGGAAAAGGCTCCTACAGGGAAGGTCTCCAGGTCAACGCTCCTTCCTCCTCAGCAGCTGAGGCAACCAGCGCTGGAGGATGCGAGCAAAGCTCTCCACCCCTGGCTGCTGCAGAGGAGAGGCACCGCTCCTGAGCTGAGGAGTTGACAGGCTGCCAATTACACACAATAAGGACTGATTATTTTCCTTCCAGGATCCCTCACCTTCCCCCTCCACACTCTGCCCCAGACCCCTGACTGTCACAAGATATCTCCTTTTAACAACTGCGAACATGTAAATGACTCGCCCAAGGTCAAACAGCAACCTAATGGCAGAGGGGGAAGAGCGAAGGTTTTCCTTTAATCACTAGACAAGGCTTCAAAGAGACAGTCGGAGGCCCCAGCGTTACTTCAGATGCACTCTATCTGCAAGGAAGCAATTGGGGGCAGCAACCACCTCGCTTAGATGTGGGCTAGACACAGGATGTCTCAGCCTTGTTCGGTTGTGATGGGTGCCCAGCTGGCTGACAGGCTGGGGATAGGAATTTAAGCTGCAGCCCTCCAGCTCCAGCAGCAGGAACCCTTAGCAAGAGGAAGCAGACAAGCCAAGATTAACCAAGACCCCATGACTCTGAACTACACCTTGAAAGGAGATGTGATGTCCACTGCCTGCTGTAGTCCGGGGTCTGGAGGGCTTACGGAGGGGCCTTACTCCAGGGTAAGCCCCAAACATTCAGTAAAGATGTCTCTCACACACACACACGGAAAAAATGGGTTTCTTCCCTTTTATCACAGCAACATCTTTAGTACCGGGGAGGGAGCCAGAATCTGGCCCCCCCCCCCCCGAGCGGCTGAGAAGTTCAGGTGAAGGCAAAGAGGCTTCAGTAGGGAGGAGCAGATCTGTCTCTTCCCCCTTCCACACTCTCAGAGGCTTTAACAAAAAAAACAAATCCCAGTGCACCCAGAGGCAATACTCAGGCACAGCCAGAGATACGAAGCTGTCAGTGGCAGTCAGGTCACAGAGACAGCTGCAGCAGATGATGAACCCTCTCCCGTTTAAACTGCGTTTGGTCCCAGTACCCATCCATTACTTTCTTTTGCTCACAGAATACAGAGAGACAGACGGCTTAGCTGGGAAGAAATGCCAGGGCAGAGTAGGAAAATCATCTGAACCGCTGATCTGTAAGGACAGGGGCAGAGGGGTGCAGAAGGAAGATCCAGGAGGCTCGCAGGAGCCAGGCTGAAAGGAAGCCAGACGAAAGGACTCACCTCCTCGGCACGCAGCAGGGACGGTGACCCCTCTGGCTCCGCTCTCTGCAGCCAGCCCCATCTGGGTGCAAAGCACTGGGGAAAAGCTCCTGAACCGGTGTGCAGGGAAGCAGAGGTGG
Source organism: Chloroceryle amazona (assembly GCA_027560015.1). Taxonomy (NCBI): domain Eukaryota; kingdom Metazoa; phylum Chordata; class Aves; order Coraciiformes; family Cerylidae; genus Chloroceryle; species Chloroceryle amazona. The sequence goes on from JANHFX010004102.1 coordinate 13,202, forward strand.
CACCGAGCCACAGGGACATGCGGGTTTGGTTTCAGGGCCCTCCCTGCCTCCCGATAACCCCGAGCGCTGGTGCGTTGTTGGCACCACGGCCTCTCCTGGGCTCCTTGTGCCCAGGGGCTGTGGGTGCCAGCCCCATGAACCCACCGTGTGCGCGGCGCTGCCACCGCTGCCCCGAACTGGTGCAGGAGGAAACTCCGGCTGCCAGCTCACATCTGAACTTTGCCCAAAGCCCTGCCCTGGCGTTCAGATCTGTCACCTTCCTGGTGTTTCGCAGAGAGTCAGTTCGTGGGATTATTATTTTCTTATCAAAGAGAATGCAGTTCCCTGACATTTTGCAGGCGATGGTCTGGCTCTAAATGGCAGTGCCAGCAGCAGGACCAGACACACCATTTAAACTGCTTGTGTCTCCCAGGACAATTTATCTGGCAGACTCTGCAGGAGAACTGGTCAGGGTCTGGTGCTCTACAGCTTTGTCCTGATGTGGTAGGAATCAGGGAAACCATCTCCTAGCTGGGAGATCTTGTGCTAACATAGCAGCATTTCCACATCACACCTGATTAAACTGGCAACAGCCTGTCCAGTCCAGTGGGATTTGGCATCTTGGGGTGGGAAGAAGTTTCACAATCAGACTGGAGGGGAGGGCTGGTCCAAGAGCTGCACAACAGCAGGCACTTCTTGCCCCCTGGCCTCAGTTTCCCCAAACTTCTACAGTCGGGACAGTGTTTGTCCTTCCTTCCGGAGCACAATGCCAAGCACCTTGACAAGGATAACAGGCAGCCCCCCGAAAAGGGCCACCCCAGCCCCGTGTGCAAGGTTTCCTGAACACAGAAGCAGAAGGGAGCCACGTGTGGGGCTTTTTCACAGCTGCTCACCGAGCTGTCGTGCCACGGGGACAGCATCTGCTACTGAGCATTAAGGCTCTTCCTTCTCTCTTCTTCTCCCTCCTCAAGGAGAAGTTAAAGCACCTTCAAACCCAGGGTTTCCTTTACTTTAAAACTTGCAAACCAAACTTTTCCTTTCCTCTCTCTGCAGAGAACCAACAGATCAACTCGGGGAGGCTGGTTCACCTGGCAGCCAGGTAGGAGGGCGGGTCCTGGGGCAGGAGCAAGGCTGGACAAAGGCAATCAGAGAGGAGAGGGCCCTCTGCCACCCACCTGGGCAGAGGAGGGGACCCTCTGCCACCCACCTGGGCAGAGCAGGGGACCCTCTACCACCTACCCAGGCTCACAAGCTACAGAAAATGTTTTGACACAGCTGGGCCCCGCTTGAGGAAACCTGCAATCTGAATCTGAGACAAGAGGCAGCAAGTGGACAGACACAGGCATGGAGATGGGGCAGAATTGCCCGGTGATGTCAGACGTACGGACTCATTTACACGAAGCCACACCAGCAGAAGTTCACTTCCCACTTCCTCTCAGCCGGTGCAGACGCTGCTCTGTGCCCTCGCTAACGGGCTCTGAGCCACAGCTTTCACTTTTAGAAGAAACACATCCTGACATCTGAAGAAAGTGGACTACGTGCCGGGTGCTGGTGGACGTGCACGAGCAAAGACTGAAGGAAGCGTCTCCTCCCGGTCTCCTCAAATCTCTCCAACATCAGATCACACCAGTAATCGCATCTTAACAGCGCACAGAATGAAGATTGAGGGGCAGACATTTGAAAAATAAACTATGGGTGCAGTTACATGGCAGAGAACAACTCCTTTATTCCCCAGAAGAATCCATATCCAGCCACTCCATAATCCTTCCAGTCTCTCACACGGCTGCAGAAGGGCCAAGAGATGTTACTAAACACGGTACCAGCCTCTCTGATTGATGGCAGTCGTGCACCTACCCCACAGATCAACAAACAGCCACAGTAACGATCGGACAACAGAGAATTAGATTCATTAACTACCTGTGGCCTGCCAGGGCTCTGCCATAACCTGAGTCCTGTCTTATACGGGAGAAAATTACCCCCCAAAGCCTGTGCCTTGGCAAAGAAAAAGCTGCAGCTTCTCGGAGAAGCATCCGAGGCAGCTGGCACTGGCGGGTGCTGGAGGCAGGAGATGGTGCCACGCAGGAAGCTCAGGCAGGGGCTGTCACCCAGGTGACAGGGACCCGCAGTACCTGTGGTACAACAGGTTTGAGGCAGGAACCTCTTCCCGAGAGGCAGCAGCGAGTGGAGGGCAAAGGCTATTGCTAACCGTCGGGTTTCCATTCATACCCACGACGTTACATTTCCAACCTTCCAAGGGGCTCTTTACGAACGTTATTAATTCCCCGCTCCCTGCAAGCCCTTTGGAAGAAAGGGTGGGAGAGAGCACAAGAGCGAGCGCTTGGGGAAGGGCTGTTCATCCAGTGCCAGATCCTTTCACAGCTATCAGTGTCCATTCACTGCAGCTGAATGTGAAATACACCATGGAGAATAGCTCTGGCAGCCCCGCGCGGGATGGAATGGAAAACTCACCTGACCCCTCCTGACCCTCTCCCCTTCCCCCTCCCCTCCCAATCTCCTTGACCCCATTCACAGCGCGGGGAGAGGGGAGCGGTCATTAAGAGGGGATGGGAGAACGCGATTTATTTAGTCTCTCTGAATTAACTCTGCGTTTCCTTTGAGCTCAGGGGCTCCATTATATCAGCTCAGCTCAGGGCAAGAGCAGCAGCGGGTGGAAACCCCCTCAGACAAGAACAAGGAAGACCTGGGTGCCCCAGCCCGTTTGAAATCCCCTCCCTCGCCCCACAGAGCAGTCCCGGCAGCCCAGACACCAGGGTACATTAACTCAGGACAAATTCTAAATGCTACAGATGTGTCCAGAGTTATGGGAAGGGGCAGGTCCCCAGCACAGCTCAGAACCTTCCACACAGTTCAGTTCAAAGGGAGACGTGTAAATTTGTCAGGGCTGGGGGACAGTTCTTTCCTACCACGCTGCAATTGCTTCACTGCGGCACCTACAACGTGATCACCACGCTTCTAGAGTCATCCAGAAGCCAGAGCTTAGCTCAGGCCCTTTTGCGCTCGCTGCTTGCCCAGTGCACAGCCTGATCCAAGAGACACACGTGCCCAGACAGGAGGCAGCTCACCACCATCTCCAGTCTGTCCATTCAAAGGAAGAAGCCAAAGAGGGAAGAAGGGGACGAGTTTTAAGCACTGGCAGCTAAAGGCTGATTTTCAGGGAGCTGCATCCTCCACTAAACCAGACTGCAGCCATTCAGAGGTGAGCAAAGCTCTTGTCTCACCAAGTCCTTCATCATCTGGATAAAGCAAAGGCACCAGGGGAAGGGAAATGAAGGTCCCTATGAAATGGACGAGAAGGTTGAAATATTTGTTAAGAAGGGGAGTTAGGAAAGGATGCTTTCCCAGCCCACCGTCCTCGCCCTGCTATCACAAAGCAGAGAGGATGCTTTCCAGGGCGGAGAGAGATCTGTCCTGCTTGTCCTTCACCCTGCACGTTACTGGTATCTTGCACCCCTTCCAGGAGCTGTGCCAACAGCTCTAACAGACGTTTTATCTTCACTGCTACATGAACGTCAGACAGCAGGGCAGCCCACAAGCTCCACTGACCTCCTATCCCACAGTCTGCTTCTTCCTCTGGCAGCCAAAGGAATTGCTCTTGGCAGGAGCCCTTCTCCCAGGCTCTGGCTGCCTCAGCTCCCATGCCTGTCTGTTTGACCAGCAGAAAAGATACAGCAGCAAAGAGTGGCCAGTTCCAGCCCATCCTCCTCCTCCTCCCCTCGTCGTTACAAACAGGAACCGCCTGTCTGAGTAACGAGGTCACTGACTCAGCGGAGGCCGCAGAGACACTTTTGGAGCTTGCCATGCTTCTCAAAGCGACACACATCCCCAGCCCAGCACACACGGCCGTGCCAGTGGGTGTCTTTAGCTCTGCTGCGGTTGGCAGGCGGCGGTGCCACGTTAACCCAGCAGCAGCAACAGGCTGACTGGGAGATCCTGCTGTGGTCCACGCCAGGAGCAGCGTGGCCAAGACAGAACAGGGCGCAGAGAGGGGCTGGGCACAGCGCTTTCTGCAGACAAGCTGGGGCTGCAGCCGAAGGGCTGAAACCTTGACTTGCTGGTCTGTAACTCAGCCCCATTTCCAGCAGGGGCTGCACCAGAGGGCCAAGTTCAGCTGCGATGTGATGCAGGACTGGTAAGCATCCCATAGCTGAGCTCAGCTGCCCACGGATCTTCAGACTGTGCTGAAGGAACCACAATGGATCTGCTTGTGCTTCCTACACCATAGGATGGCCTCGCAGCATTTTACCTGCTCGGGATCAAACTTCATTGAGCACATGGAAGACTCACACAAAGCAAAGCAACCAGAGCAGCAGCAGCAGCAGCATTTTCAGCCTCCGCTCTCAAGAGCTTCACTCCTTCTACTCACTCTTTCCTGAGTCGGTGTCAGGTCTGCTATAAACAACCCCAGACCTCCAGACAAGCTTGGCTGGCTCTGATGTAGAGCTAAAGCTTTGTTTTGCTGCTGCATGACCCGAGCTCTTGCTTTTATTCATAAGAGAAGCTTCTGTCTTGGAGCAGGAGGGGAAATGAGAGATGATCTGTTTCTGCTTTTCACTTGAGCTCATTTTTAGTGTTTAAATACTGTGCCCATCACCCTGGCATTTGGTCTGAGTCAGCCTCTCCCCCACCCCCTCTTCTTTTTTTTTTTTTATTATTTTTACCAGAAGAATAAAAATGTAAATTGAACGGGAAAGGGAAAAAATAAGCCCCCTCTGGGTGCCCCCCTTCTCCGCAGAGCAGTAACGGGCACAGATTATATCTGGCACCACATGACCGGGGCCCGTATTTATATGTAAGTGTGTAAAACCCACCCCGCTGAGAGGCCTTTTATGTGATTGAGGGTGGGGGCTTATG
>JANHFX010004106.1:0-94729 GCA_027560015.1 Chloroceryle amazona
GGTTGTTTTTTTGGGGGGGGGTTTTTGTGTGTTTTTTTTTTTTTTCTGTGTTTTTTGTTTGTTTTGTTGTAGTTGGGGTTTCTTTTTTGAGGGAGAGGTTGCATTGGTTTGGGTTGGTTAGTTTGTTTTGTTTTGTTGTTTTAAACATGTTTTCACACTGGTTTTCAGAAACATGGCCCTTCCATGACTTTCAAAGCCTTTTACCCTAGAACTGCAGCCTGTCAGATCTAAAGATGGTCAGGTTCTGCAGCAAACGAAGAAGTCTTGCTACACTTGCCTGGAATTGTGCTGAAAGAAGCTGCATTTACTAATTATGTATATATAGCTGTGTAATCAGGAGGTAAACCTTGAAACACCACCTAATGTATACAAAGTTAGCAGTTGAGTAAGGGCAGTTTCTGCATTCAGATGTGATTTAATGAATCTTGCAGAGGCTTTGACAGAAATGTAATTTGCCAAACCCAGCACATTTTTCACTGCCAATTAATTAAACAGCCATACTGAGAAGAAGTGTCCAGTAAATTAAAGAGCTGCAAGCCTAAAACTTTACATTATCTAATTGTACCACAGACTCATGGCTATGAAGCTATGACAAAAGTGGCTTTTGGAAACATTGGTCCCCTGCATGTCCAAAGTTGCCTGAATTAGTCTTTAAAAGGTTATCCTCCTCTCTCAAAATGCAGAACAACAGAAATCTCTTTATCCACTCCTACTTACTGTTCATAACTTCACAAGCAAAGCCTGGCTACAAATGGCTATGGAAGATGAGCCAAAACAATGTTCTCGGGTGGAAAAAGAGTGCATTATGGCCACCGGCAGAAGAGTTGACTCTCCAGCCAAAGGGTTGTAAAAGAATCACATCCCTTGAATGGCTTCCATCTAAATCATCTCATGGTTTTAGCACACAAGCCAATGTTCTGTGGTTTTCAGCATGCAGAAAGTTGCCAGTCTTTCCTAACCATGAAGCTTCACGTGTTCAACCTGTAAAGAAGTACTACTTTGGGGAACAAACAAGACTGATATCCCCCTTCAAAAAACAGCGTTGAGAACGCGCCTGTCGGCATCACCCTGAAAAACTTGGAAAGGATCCTAACTTTGCACATTACATGTTTGTGGAAGGACACAAGAGAAGGGCCTCTTAATAACTTATCACCTTCTAAAGACTTCTGAAAGTCCTGTATTTTGCTGTTAATAGCCAGCCTTGCCCCATCTCACTCAGGAGACTGAATTACCTGAAATTTGACTTTCCATAGTTCAAAATTAAATTTTGAACACTATGTGGGTATTAAAAAAATACTTCCTTTAAAAAAGGCAACACAAAACCTTCATATTTTAAATTCTTCAAGAGGCCCATCTAATTCCTTGGTCTGAAACTAACTAGGTGTGAAACCACTGAAATAGACCATATGAATTTTTCATATATTAACAAGAAAACAAACAAACAAACAAAAACCCTACAAAACCACAAACAAACCAACCCAGACACAATAAAAGCCCCACACAACCAACCAACCAACCAAAAAAAACCCACAACACAAAGCTCTTCTCTGAGTGAGGCTAAGAGGCTGAAGCAGACCTTTGCATTAGATGAGATTTCCTTATTGCTGGAAGTCCCGTGAACAAGCTGCCACTTGAAACATTTGACTGCTCCTCAGAAAGCTGTACACTACTCTTGGAACTCTCAAAAGGAGTGACCAACCTGCAGACGTGCTTTAAATGTAGCAACCTATAGGTCTCTTCTTCACACACACCTTTTCTAGGAGACCATCATTAATGTTTTGAATGTGGAATATTCAGATATGAAGACAGATACACAGTTCGTTCAGATCAGGCAAATTTGTGATCTCTTGTAAGGTATGAAGTTATTGCCATACACCAGGTATTATGAAAATGCATTCACGATTGTGGAGCATTCCCATGGTGTGGCAATGAAATCCATACAGCACCAACTAACTTCCGTGTTCAGATTTTAAAATGGTGATTGATACCAGGTCATCCAAGCTCTCATAATAAAAGTCCTCTACATAATTCTCACTTCTGTATCACCCTACAGCTACGTGAACCTTAGTGGTATTAGCAGCTGAGGTTCAAGGCAACACATACACTTTAACTGAAAGTTACTCCCAGGTTTTGACTGAGGTTAATGTTGGAAACTGAAAGTTCAAAGTGGTCAGAATTGAATGAAGTACTCTGCTCAGATCCACTCAAAAGCTATGGATAAATAGTTGTTGTGGGTTCTGTGATAAATATTTTACTTAGTGCCCACAAAAAGCTTGGGTTTTTTTATACATCATTGACAGACTACAACCTTATCACACAGAAATTATTGTATATAGGGTCATGACTGTTCTCAAAGATCAGACTGGATTCACAGTGAACCATAGATTTTTTAGGTCACTCATGTTTAAGAAGTCTGTGAAATTCATAGTTTTCCAATCACAAAAATTGTACACTTCATACCTGCTTCCCTCTTCTTCAGATTGTCTTGTTGGAGAGAAGTAATTGATATAATTTGCTTTAAACGAAGGATCTGAAGCAATTTATAACTTAAAAGTTATATTATGCTTAAAGCATGGTGATAAAATTGTGTTATTTGTTAAAAAGAAGGTTTTATTAATGACAGTAAAAATTGTTGTCACCAGTATCTCTTGAAATCTTTTCTTAATGAGTTGACTCCAGGTGTCTTACCTTCTGGAGTACTTTAAATAACAAACATACACTGCCCTGTGCTAATATTTAGGCAGCTGCTTGAATGACTGTTTGTATAAATCATATTTTTTTGGTAGTTCAGCCTTGATCTAGCAGCCCAGCTGAGCTGTAGCTTTTTAATGTAGTAACGTTTCACATGCATGGTAAAAATTGCACTATTTATTTTTGAACTAACTCTGCAGCTCTTTTATTGTAGCAGTAGGTTTGCCTCTGTGAAAAATATAAAAATCACCCAACTGGGCTTCAGTGGGATAAAAATTGGAAAGCCATGCCTTCTATCACCAGGCAGCAACAAGCCTTGTACGGACAGACCTGAAGCAGAGAAACTGCCACAGTCTTTAAACTTTACTGAGGTTTCATGTCAGCATCTGTGTAGGAGACACTTTGCTCAGAGAGCTCTGCAAAACAAGGACCCACTGCAGCCTCAGGAAGGGAAAGGGCTGAAGGCTTTAGGCAAACAATGTGCTAAAGATGTGTGATTGTATTCAAATACAAACCCCCTTTCCAGGCGAGGTTGCTTCACGTTGAAGACAGTATCTATTAGATTTTGTGAGTGTCTGGAAAATGAAAATGGAATTTGAAGTGCAGTTATTCCTAATGTAATTTGTGGGTTGTACTTTATCAGGCAATCGAGATCACAATTTATTTTCATTTTTTACCTTGTTCCACGAAACACACACATTCATCTTTTACAGCTCTGTGCTTTCAACAGTCTCTCCTGAATGGGTCCTATTGAGGTGAATTAAGTTTTCAAAGCACACCCACAAAGATTCAGATATTCCTCCCTCTAGAACCCTCAATAAATGTCTATGTCAGGAATCAATCTCCCACTACACCATTGTATTGCTGTCCCAAACCTCAGGGCTGGATACAAAACCAGATCTGCATATGCAGCACTGTTCTTCAGTTTCCAGTCATGCTCACCTGTCCCGGAATCCTTTCATTTCTTCTGGTTTTAGTGATTTTAGCTATTTTCTGTATTATCTATTACCTGTATTGTCTCTACATAAACTCTGGAATGCCTAGACCAAGAATAACCATCCTTTCTGATGCAGTGAGTTTTCTCCTAAAAGCTTTGCTTTTTCAAGTGCCACAAGTCACAGACAACAAAGCTCTCTTGGGTACAGGGACAGGCAGCGACAGGAATAACACAAAGGAGGAAAATTCTGATTGCTTTTCCAGGGTCTCTCCACTCCTTGCTGAAGTGGCACTGGTCAGAGAGCTGAGACCAAGGAATGATTTCAAATCTGCTGGTATCACAGTGGATTATGAAGTTAAACCAAACAACTGGACATCCATAAGCAGCTTAAAGCACCTGAATTACCACTTGTGAAGCATAGGCTACATTGAAAAAACATTTCTAGAACACCACAGTCCTCAGTCATGAAATGAGACTGGTTCTTCACGGGCTTTCTGTTTTAATTGACTAACTTGTTAGTGGCGAGTTCCCAGAGCTCTATACATTAATGCACAACAAAGTAACAACACTGCCTTTTCAGAAGTCAGTAAAGTACTTGCAAGTGAAATAGCTATTCTAAAAGTGGCATTTTAACCAACTGATTTTTGCATTACTGTACATGCAGCCAGCTAGATGAACCTGAAAGAGTAAAAACTAGTCATTGCAGTAACTGCTTGGTCACTGCAATTACAGCAAAGATCAGCCTATTTATCAAGGTGATTTACCAAGTAGCAATAATGGCTTTTTCAAGTCTGCTGGTAAGAAGTTAGTGCAGACATATGTTTAAAGATGCATGACTGAGAATAATAAGTTTTTTTTTAATTATGTTTTAAGTTGAGGAAAATATTTTTGCTTAAAATAGGCTATTTTCTACATCTTTAGAAATAAGCCGTTGTCACTTTCCTTCATTAGTAAATGAGGACAGCATTTCCACATTGCAATCCAACACCTCACTCAAGACAAATGCTTTAAACCCAGTATAGAATCATTCACATTAAATCTGCACTAATAATAAAGAAATCCTAATATTCGTGTATTTTAATACCAAAGAAAAAGTTAAAATCCTCTCTGGTTGGATTGCCTCCTGCAAAGTGCCAATTTCCTTGCTTCCTTTCTCAATAGCTGTCTACATTAACTCCGATGTTCTTGCTGCCTTCTTGCATTGCTACTGAAGTGGCAAGATCAAAGAGCATTGCTTAAGTAAACAATATTCCTAATGTCTTTGGTAATTAAGCACTACAATTACTGCAGAAAGCATACAACCCCCTTTTGTCCACCTCACAGGCAAATGTTCTGTTTGAAGTGATAGCTCTCGACATATTCTTTTAAGTGGTCTTTTAAACACTTTAATGGTTGTGAAATATGATTGAAAAATAGAAGGGGGAGTGTGGTGTATTTGGGTTGTGCATCCAAATTGTTCGGAGGCCAAGCTTTTTTTTTTTTGAATGAAGTTTCTATCATTAAAAATCAAATTCAAATTGTACTGATGTTTTAATGCACTAGGTGGCATAATGATATTCACTTTAGAGCAAATTAAATGATTCACCACCACCCAGGTACCTGGATAACAGAAGTCACCCTTTCTGCCAGATAAGAAGTCCTATGGTGATTTCTGTAATGATAGCAATGTTAGCATTGTTAACCAACCACACCCCCCCCCTTTTTTTTTTTTAAGAGTACTTCAAATTTTGAGAAAAAAAAACATTCTTAAAAAATACAGTATAAAAAACCTGAGGTGCTGTTCACATCAAAATAGTGATCATCTGATTCACACTTTCCATTGATTCTCTAGAAACAAGATACTCTGATAATAAATGTACAAGAAGGTTGAAAAGCGAGTAGCAAGAGCAGTAAAACTTTGTTTACTGTCTGTCCTCAGCTCTATAAACTGAAACCCGGGCTGTCACCAGCTAATAGATTATTTACAGATGACACTGCATTGTACTGGTCTGTGTTAACCTCCTGTAGCACTTGGAGGGACATTAACTTCCTTGCAGAGAAAATGTCTGTTTCTTCCGATATATGAAATATTCCCTTCTCCCCCACCAGGAACCCAGGCATGTCCCCAGCAACACAGCTTTAGGCAAAGGAGTAGACAAAGGGATAACCAAATACTCCTGTCAAGCCAGTCTGTTCAGTCAGGTGCATAGAATAAATGTCCAGCCCCTTGTGTTGCAGCCTTAGTTTTTGCCAAGATGTGATTTCAGAACTGAATGAACTACTGGAAGCAGTAGTAGGGCTTTCAATTAAAAAAATCCGTTAAACAGTACTCTGATCCTGATAGGTAAAAAATTTACCCTAAGCAATTTTACTTGTGACCACTATTAAAGTGGATCAAAGACATATGAGCTTGAGAGTTGTCACTTCTTCTAGGACTCCTGGTTCATCAGCTTTGATACGAGCCCCATTAAATGCATGTTGACACTGCCAGGAATTGGACCAGGTGAGCTGAATCAATCTTCTCCATTTCTAACTCTATTAATTCTACTATTATAGTGGACATAATGAAAGATCCTTTTAGACTGATTCTGGTGTCAGACTGAACCAGCATTATGTCAAAAAAATTTAAGTAATCCTCATTTACTGTAAGCTCAGATACTTGCTTTTTGCTGCAGATGTTCTGTCATGGTTTGCTTGAATTCTGGGCAGTAAATTACAAGACACGTCAATGTAAAGTGGCAGTGAAATCATTTATCATTAACTTGAAGAGGCCATTATTCAGCTGTGGAAGATGACTGTTTTATGAAATACAAAGGATGAGATCATGATTTATTGACCAGAAGTGGTCATTTTCCAAAACACAGCAGTATGTAGTGAAAGTGAGAAAGGAATGGAACCTAAGAAGTTGCTGTAATTTTACCTGGATAATGTTTAGATGCTTGCCATCCCAGTTAAAATTGTCTGTTATGAGACCTGCTGCTGATTAGCAGACATCTCTCCATTGGCTAGTTGCTCTATCTGTCCCAGTTCTTTCTGTGTAATTACAACTCTCATGACTTACTGCAGTACCACAAGCAGGTGTCCTCCCTGAGTGCCAGGAAAGGATTTAGAGGTATAAAGCTTTCTGTCTCTTAAGGGTTATTTGAAATATTGGAGTTTCTAAACAAACACTGCAGAAGGTCCAAAAATTATAATTTCCCTGTTTTTTTGACGTAGTCACTAACGTATTTACCTGCCTTATGAAAATTATCTCCACTTAGCTTATTTTCACAAGCAACTGAATAGGATAATGTTATTGATGGGACTAATTTTGTAAAGACTGAAAGTGTGCTCAGTATCAAACAAGTGAGCATAGCACAGCACACAGTATCAAACACCACGTAGTTATCAGTTCTCAGAGGAGGACTTCTCTGGCTGATGACACAGTCAGTACAGAACTCCGAAGTGCCTACCTTTTCTAGCTGGTGCATCCCTTCCTCTACGCAGCAAATGGATGCCAATGTTCTCAGCGTCTGGGGATAAAGGCACCTGAAGCAATCCTGGCGACAGATCTTAAAGAGAGCAACTACACCTCCTTCCTGCAAGGGAAAAGCAAAAAATCAGAAAAGCAGCACTGAGCATTTCTCTAGTATTTAGCTGAAATTAGGTTGGGGGGCAGATTCTTTTAGTAATTTATCCAAATTAGCTATCGTCACAACACCAACAAAGAGGATGTTAAACTCCCACAGAGAACTCAAGTTAATTAATGCTTATACACTACGGGATGAAAAAGTAACATAGCCTCAGTGGGAGGTGTTCTTAAGTGATTGCCTTTTACCAATTACAAGTACAATTTAAATTAAACTTGACATTCATGGGAAAATTAGAAAGAATTATCAATAGGCAGCAACTGGAGCAACATTTAAGTAATAGTTCAAGCACATGCTATTAGTTTAATACAGATGCTTGTTCATATATATTTCCCATTCCTCTACATTTCTGAGCTCCATACAATATTTACTTAATGCTAAAATATGAAAGAGAAGTTCATATGGTTGAAGAGCTACTGAAAATAAGATGGAAATGGATGTCGAGTTCTATAAAGATAGAATCCATATCTTCATCCTCTAATGCATAAAATTTGCATTCCTATGCTTTTTTCTTTACATATGGCAATAATGACAAAGATTTGAGTATATATACATCCTCGTATAACTTCCAACATTACTTGTAAACGTGTGTTAGCAAAGTTCACATAGTAAATGGAAAGATATAAATAAATACAGACAGTATATTCACTTCATGTGGTGGGATTTTTTAGATTGGCCCTTTCAATGGATGGATCCATTATGCCATCAGGTAGATTGCAGATACCTCATACTATACAAGAGCAGACATATAATGAAGAGGAAAGCATTCAAAATATTAATGATGGATGAAAGATCTCAGACTAAAGTATTCAGATTACAACAGTAAATTAAAAAGAGTTGGAATCATGGACTGTGTATATATATACACACACATTTAATATATACCCTTCTTAAGCCTGTTTCAGTAGCCTCTGTGTAAAAATATTTTTATGATTCACAGAAATAATCTTTGTCTCCTCAACAGTCTGTGTTATTTGAAAGCTCAACAGGAGGTACTGTCATAAAGCCCTGGACTACAATTCAGACTTCATTCATTTTCAGAATTCTACATTTTTGTACTATTTCTGCTGGAATAGAGAATAACAGACCGAACAGATAACTAACCTTGCTCTAACAAAAATATGTACATCAATTTATGAGAAAATTAGAACTAGACAAAATTAACACCTCAATATAATTTCAAGATAGAAGTTTTTATTATGTCTTTGCACATGTATATGTAATTTCTGTGAGGTAAGTGAAAATAATAGACTTACTGAGGTTTGCTAAGAATAAAATATATTTCTGGAATTGTATGAAGTGCACATGCACAAGTTATTTTATATCTAGTACTGCTATATATAGCCTACTGTAGAAAGACTTTTCTGAGTCTTTAAAATAAAAAGGCAGTAAACTAAAAGAAAAGTTTCAGTCATATTGTTCCTTATACAAAAGAATATTGGTATTTCACCCAAGCAGCGATTAAATCTATGAAAATTATAGAAAAAACAATCAAAGCACCAGAACTATTACAGTGTCACCCCCTAGGGTAACAGTTTTATTAATTCTCAGTTTGAAATTCCCAACAGATCAGTGGTAACAGAGATGATTTGAGCTACCTGGCTGCTTTTGTCTTATTAAGCAGCAGTGTGTGGACAAGTAAAGCTGAAGTGATGCTGGCACATTTACTTCAAGCTTTTTGTGTGACAAATGGCTGTCCTGCTTTTGTCTCTGATGGACAGGAAGGGATTTATCCCTGTGTTTGTCAGCAGAAGATCTAAATTTTTTATTTTGTGCCCCATCTGCCATTACCAAGCTGTAAAATACTGATCACAAGTAATGAACCTAGAAGGCTGCAAGTGAAATATGGAATAGGTAGGAAATACTGGGCCTGATTCTATGGCTTGTAAAAACACTCCCCTCCCTGGAATCTCAGCATTCAGATTTGTCCCCAGTATATTTTGAAATGACGACTATGACAGAGGAGTATTTCAGCAACATTTGGTTCCAAAGGTAGGAAACTGATCTGCAGAGAGAAACCTGACAAACTTCACCTTGGTAGTTGCGTTGCACAAATGCTCTACTTGGCTATTCCTTTGCTCATTTTCTCTATTATTTTTTTTTTTTTTGCTTTTAAATTACCTAAACTGGTGGGGGTTCCATCACACTGCTATCAGCGTAGTTCCTTGTAGATGAACAATACAGATTATGGTTTAAAACTCACAGAGCAACGTCCGTTATTGTACGAGCTCAGAATTCCAGGATTTTTATCATCGTTAATTAGGCCATCTCCCTTCACTTCTTATCTTGCCTTTTCTGCTGCTCTTTGGTGTTAGAGATCTTAGTCTTTATACTTCTGACAGCTAGTGAGAATGACTACCTGGCTGCCTGGGTGAGTCAGCAGCATGACTCTTTCACAGCAACTTACAAAGTTAACACACTAAAAAAAGTCTAAGAATGCTTCCAGGTGGAATAAAATTATAGGTGACAGTTCAGCATAGACGGTTCACATTTTATCCTTTTCCAATTTTAGTTAAATGTTGGAGGGGGAGGAGAGTGAGAGAAGACTGAAACCCTTACCAAAATTTAAAGTGAGAAACTGGTTCCTATAATATTGTAACTTTACAATATTACAATATACAAGATTTTGGTGTGCTTTAGAGTTGTAATTTATAGCTAGGAGTAGTAAGAAAACACTAACAACTGTTCCACAAGATCTCACATTGTCATGGAGAGTAAAGACTTCCAGGTCACACAAACAAAACTGCTGAATTTTGCTTTCACTGTAAACAAAAATTCTCCTTCTCTGGCTAGCTTTTACCAAAGATATGTGACAACTCTCAAGGAGTTGTATCTGTAGGGAGTTTTGAGATCTTCACAAAACTTGTGTCCATTCTCACACCCTTATTAAATGGGCTCTGTTCCAGGTTTTTGTTTGGTTTTCTTTTTTTTTTCCTTTTCAAATCACCCTGCACTTTCACTGTAATAGCAAACTACTCAAGTGACTCAATCTGAAATTCTAGTCTGTGGCGATTCCACTGTCACCTTGCTCCCTGATGCAGGTAACTGAGGCAATAGAAGGTGAAGGATCATGGTGAGTCAGGACAAAGGTATTTCACAGTGCACAGAGGAACCGGACCCCCCAGGACAGGTGACACAATCACTGCTGCAATTTGGCAACCAAAGGCCATGTTCTTTGCGTAAGGGGATGCATTTCCTCACTTGTAAACCTGTGACACAATCAGATTTTAGTAAGAAATTATTTTAGTGAGAAATTAATTTAGTGATTTCTGGAAGGTCAGACTTCACTTCTGCTAAATTAAACTCTCACAATGGTAGAATGCACAAAGCCCATTTTTCTCAGTTTGCTAGTTCTGTACTTCCTCAATACTCAACATTTTAACATTGTTTTTGGATACCACTGAGTGGAGCTCAAATACCAATTTAGAAAAAATTAAACCTCCCTCTCAGGCTGCTGCCAGGATCCACTACACATTTCTGAGTACCTCATTCACAGCCTTCAGAACACAGCAGTACCCTTTATGATATAAACATCCATCTAAAGGCAGATCAGAAGTAAAAACTGAATGCTGATGTTTTACCTCATCTGAGCAGGACAAGAGATTGGCACACCACTCCTCAAGCAGAAGCTTGGGAAAGGAATTCTCTTATTTCTCTCTACACTGTGGCTGTGATAAACCTATCCTCAACTTCACACAATGCTCTGCCTTTCTCACTTTTAGATCCAAGTGTCCTCAAAGGTGCAAACTCTGCAAGGATTGCCAGGACGACTGATCTTGGCAGAATGATTCATTTAGAGCAGAAGTTCATATCAACTACTCAGTTAACAAGAACACATACTGCACGAAGTAACTGTATTGACATTCCTCTGCGAAAGAAAATACTGGATGCAAAGTATTTATAAAACTACATCTTTAATGATACCTTTAACCTCTGTACACGTAGCTGAAGAGGTCTTACTGTTTTGCTGTGTAGTCAGCCATATGCATGGCCAACTGTAAAGTTTGTCTCCATTTATGTCTCTAGTATTTAAAAAGTAGTCAGGAAGAGACACTTCAGCCCAAGATGTTGAAGGAAGTGGCAGTACCTCAGGTGGCACAAAGTCAATTGTCATTGAATCAATGCCCAGAAGCCTGTTGGAGCTTAGTATCCTACTGCAGTTGCTTGTACAGGCAGTGACCTGTATTAAATTAAAGGTGTTGGGGGGTTGTGCCCCCCCAACTCCCCCATTTTCTTTTAATCTAATAGGATATTTGTGATAATGAATCCTGCAGAGTAAGGCTTTCAAAAGCAGCAAAATAAGAAAAAAATTTTGCTGTTAACTTTAACAAGATTCTCTTCTGAAACAGAGAACTTCAGCACTTCATCTTGTACATTTCAAAACTCACAACCACTACTCTATTAAGCAAAATAACTCCTCTGTTATCAGTAGTTTACTATGGATTAATCCATATATCCCTTACCTTAGCTATGATACGGCACAGATGAACACCTTCCTGGGTAAGGCTGAACAAACTATTGATGGCCGTCTCAGTGATGTACATGCTCTCCGACAATTCTATTTGCCTTAGCAGGTTCTGTGGGACATAATAAACGTAGTTTACTTGTAATGAAAAACGTTAGTGCTGTATTTAGAGACAAGATGGAGTAGAAAGACTAGTTCATTCAATGCATGTCATCTTGCTTCTCACCCAGAGAAAGGGAAGAAAACACAGGCAGGAGTCAGACTGATACCACTGTTATACATTTATAATTTTTTTTGAATAGCTGTAACCAAGAATAATGATATTTAAAAATAAATATGAATAGAGTAAGAGAACCACTATGTGTATGAAAATATGCAATAAAGAATTCTCCAGCCACTTTGTAAGTTAGTATTGGGTTTGGCTTGGGATTGAAGTAAAAGTTTCAGAAGGCAACTATTTGTGTCAGTGTAGAAGCTGTATCTTAAGGTGATACAAGATTTACACTTATAAATAAGGAATATTGCTGTATCCCATCTAACATTACTTTCTAATGCTCTGGCTTTATCACTATTTTCAGTCTACACAGAAAGTGTCATTAAATAATACAGGGAATTCTTATAGAGAGATTTAGTTTATTTCTCCAATGTATGAAATATTTAAATATTTTCATCTTTGTCAATAGTTATCTCACTTTTGTATGTCTGCCATTGCAGTTTTGCAGAGAAATTCAGCTGTCAGAAGAATATGAAATGTAGGTAATTTTAGTCTTTCTGAAAGTACACACGATCATTAGAGGAAGAATTAATTATACTTGCTAGGAGGAAGAAGGTAAGCATCTGTGTATTTAATCCAACTTTAAAAGAAGTGCAAGGAAATATCCCACAATTTACACTGTTATTGATACAAAATTCAGTTACCTTGCATTTAAGAGGCTGTGTTTTCCCACTTGCAGCATTAGAAAAGCATTCCATAGCAGACATAACTTACCAGTTAACATTTTGATATGAACCTGTCCCGAACAAAATCCTCATACACTGATTAGAAAAGAAAGCTTGAGTACACAGTTTAAGATGAGAGCTCTGGCCTCCCACACAGACATTTGGTCTGCTCCAAGGCAGCAAACTGCCCACAGAGAATGTGGCTGTATGGCAGAAGTGGGCACACAGCCTGCCCGAAGGGCTCAAACTGTTCTTAAAAGTGTCTTTATTAATGACCTCTAATCCAAGTCTTCAACCACACTTGAGATTAAGAGTAAATAACACTGCTTCCTTAGAAGAAAAAAACGACTAGGAATTCAGGTGTATCAGTAGGTACCAAAGTGCCCAAAGACAGAAATACTAGGAACAAAGAGCTGCTCTTCAGGTTAAAAAGAATATGCATCAAAACAACCACACCCTACTCAATGAATTTGCATTATGCAAAACTGGTTACACATTCAATTCATATGCAGCATTTCATGTAGTTCTCCTAAATCCTAACCAAAGCACATCAGCAAGTACTGGTTTAGTTAGACTGTAACTGTACAAATATATTTTGGATATTCTCGCCTCCCAGTAACAGTATTTTCAAGCTATAAGGGATGTTTCTGAAAGAAACACACTGGTTCTGTTGTCTTAATGCATCAAGGTATATTAGAATTTAACTAATATCATGCATTAATTTTGTTATAGCACCACACTAAATACTATTTAACTATTTCATCTTCAGTGAGCCTCCCGATTCCTCTTTTCCTGCAGGGATTACACAGTTTCAGCATAACATCACCTCTAAAATATGGACAAATTAATTGAGCATAATCACATCTGAGCCTTTTTTTTTAATTAGAGGACTATTAGAGAGTGTAAAGGGATTTCTAATGAGATTTCAAGAAAGAAATCAGTGTAAGTCAAGATAGATTGGTTAGACTTGCAAGTTGCTACTATTTCAAGAATGATCTAATGGAAGAAATTCAACACATTTGTAGTCCCAGACTCATTCAGTGCATTTATCGACGTTTAATCACCACTGGAAACCATACATTGTGCCCGCAATGATACATCTCTGTTTCTGGAAGGTTGCACATACACTTATAACCTGTACACAACACTGTAATTTACCACTACTTCCTAGAGTCTAAGACCTGCACTAGTTAAAATGTGTGCTTTTATAACAAGGAGCAGGAGAGACTTTTTTCAAGGTTTCTGAAGAAAAACAGTGTCTGTACAAAAGGAAGAAAAATGCGTCCCAAGGTCTTATTAACAAGACTTTGTGCACAAGTTAGATACCTTGCAGTAAAGGAGACCTATCAGGAAAACTAAGTAACATAGTGAGCCAGAGTGTCATTTTGTTCAGGTTTTGAGGCGATAGGAAAATTTGAACATACAAACCCCTAAATCTCTTTGCAAGATATTTGAATTACTGATCATAAGCTGAAAATTGACAGCTGTAATTCTAATCCTCCTGTGAATGTATGCTCTCCCTCAAGATTCAACAGTTTTGAATGATTTTTTTTTTAAAAAACCCAACAAACAACAAACTATAAATTAACCTGTGCCTCATGTGTTAATACCAGCTCTATCCACTGGCCAAAGTAATGAACAACAGTAGTGAGCGTTTCATTAATACAGGATTTCATGGACTTGAGTATCTGTTCATCTTCAGTTTGTATGCACCTGAAAAGAAAGGAAAGGGGTGACTGGAGAAAAAAAAAAAAGTCAAACAACACAACAAATCCAAA
Organism: Chloroceryle amazona; assembly: GCA_027560015.1. Lineage (NCBI taxonomy): Eukaryota > Metazoa > Chordata > Aves > Coraciiformes > Cerylidae > Chloroceryle > Chloroceryle amazona. Next base: position 14,419 of record JANHFX010004106.1, read on the forward strand.
AAACCCCAAAAGATGCAACAGACAGTTATTGTTATATCAAGCTGACTGCCAGAGGTGAGCTCTATGTGGAGATATAATAGGAATTCAGCTGCTCAGGAGGACTCTGTGCCATTAGCATCATACCAGACTTTGATCAGAGTTTTACCTACAATAGCACGTATAGCAAAGTACAATAGTGAACGTTAATGAATGATTTTGGGATCACAGTTTACTTCACATGCCACAGGCTAAGTTCTGCTGCAGACATTGTGGGGATATACCAGTGTAACTCTCCTATTTTCCACATATGCTAATAGGTAATCACTCTAGGATGCCTGCACTTCAACTACTGCTGTGTATATTATTCATCCATCCTTTGTGACCAAAGTGCTTTCAATAATTATGATTTCTTTACCTTCTTTGCCAAAGTTTAATGACAGCACGATAAGGACCCCAAAAGTATGTGACCAGATGAGTAAAGTTCATTTTAATTTAAACAGCAAACTCAAAAGTACAAATGGGCTTCTATGCAGAAAGATTACTAACTCTAAAGCTGCTTTGTACAAACTAGCCTGTAGCCAGTGGTATTTGGCCATCACTGAAGAAATGAGGTAAAGAGGATTAACCTTTACACAATCAATTGAAATAACTAATACTTCCTCACAGAAATGCATTCATTTGAATTGTCAAAACATATTTCACGCAGGCAGACCACTAGTGGAAGATACAGTTTGGTTGATCAGTGTCTCCACCTGTACCCATCAGACAGACAAGGAGGGAGAGGCCTGATTGGGGCAGACACTATGACATCAGAGCTCTTATTAAATCAGTGTCTCTCAGCAGACTATGAAAGTAAAGTCTGAGCTCTGAGGGTCTGGTAAAAAGCAATAGTGCCCAAGAAGTGTTTTTTTCCCCAATAATTAGATGGCACTTGCACAGTGTTAAATCAAAAAAGGCTGATTGAACTGTGCTGGAGGAAACAGAGTAACTTAGGGGAAATATCATGAGAAGAATTATAAAGAGATTCCTATTTTCTAGTCTCAGCATTCTTGAGTGCATTTTGCTAAGTAAACCTACTACTGCAATTTAAAGAAGTTCTATTTGCCAGTACATGGATAGGTGCTTACAGGAACACACAGGCTAACAGTCTCACAAAGGAAGTTTTCACACCAGCTGGAATCTTGGCTGCACAGAACTTTAAAGGAACTTTGTCACTAATATCTTTAGAGTCATGCTTTCTCCCTGGATATCTAAAAGCCCCAAAAAATCCACTTGCATGCAGCCTTATGTCTATGCCAGGCTCTTTGTGCAACAGCAGATTCCATCTTCCATTAGCATGTTTAGATAAAAGCAACTCACTTTAGCCACCAGGGTCTAACATTTAGAAAGCCTTTCAGAGCTGTGGGGAACTAGTTCAAACATTTGAGGGTGTTGGTGGATTTGTACTTCTCATTATAAATTCTACAACTTAATAAAACTGCAAAATTAGTATTTCCCCTACAAAATTTAAGTTACCTTTCTGTGAAGGCTGTAAATTCTGAACAGTTGTCTAGTAAAAGTTTTTCAAACTGCAGAGAGAAAGAGAAAGTGGTTTTAAAGCCATATCTATACACACAATAGCTTTATTAAAAATAATTGAAATATACATATATACATACATATATACTTTTTAAATGACAACCAGGTAAAAATGTTCCAGAAACGTACTTCACACAGATATCCTTTGGCTAATTTTCTGATTAAAAGACGTAGAGATAAAGCAGGAGTTTTAAATAGGCAGGAGTGTTGAACTCCTTGAGGGTAGGGAGGCTCTCCGGAGGGACCTGGCCAGGCTGGATTAATGGGCCAAGGCCAGTGGTATGATGTTCAACAATTTTTCAGCTTAATTTGTCAATATTATTAACATTCAGAGTCAGGCCTATAATAAAACAGGATTCAAAATGAGTCAGTATTTTCATGTCTGAAAAGGGATTAGAAAGCCTTAAACAAGGGACCAGTATTGGTAGGTAAGGATTTCTTATAGATTTTCAAGTTTTCATTATAACAAAAATAAAATTAAACAAGAGAAGCCTGACATCAGCAGGCATCCTACCTGATGCATTTCTTCTGAAGCATTCCTGGTGAATGTGCTGTATTCATTTATCATTGACCTCACATGGCAGTTGACTCTTACTGTCATGCTGTGGACTCTCTGCCATCTATTCTTCTCCAACTTCTGAGCAATCCTGGTCAACTCTGTGCTTATGATCCAAGCTCTTTTTAATAGCAGCTGCAAGTTATCACATGTGCTGTGTTGTGAGGAAAGGATAAGATCATTTTCTTCATCCTTCTCAATGCTGATTGGCTTGGACTGCAGAATACACATACATTCACAGTCCGTCATCAACTTCAGGTCTTCCATCCATCGCTGAACAGAGTCCACCTGAATTAAGTGCATGCTAGAAGGCAGAGAGAGAGAAGGGAGAATAAGGTAACGCATAACAACCTTAGAATAGCCCCCAGTAATACCATACAGTAGCATCCAGGTTGCAACTGATTGATAAAAGGCAACTAAATTAATATGTAACAACTTAAGATTCTCAGTGATGGTTACTGAAATCAACCATGGTTGCAAAGATAAAGAACAACTTTTTGAATACCTGTTCCCCACTAGGTCCATTATATCCCCTCTCAATGCAACATCATTCACTGCTAATAAAGCAGAGCAGGAGCCCAAGAGTTTAAAGACTCACTGCAAGTCTCCATGGCATAGATTTTGATTTTTATAGGTCTAAAGCAGGTTCAGCAGAATTTATAAACACGGGCACGACCAATGAATGTAATATCTGTACATACAACACATTTCCAAAAAAGAGCACTTCGTTCATTTGTAGTTTCATATTTCTGACCTTTTCTTTATGTTTTTTTTCATGCAGCTTTCACCAGCTGAAGAGTCAGCTTAATTTTTGGCAAGTCTTCTTAACATGAAATACTTAAAAAATTTAGTATCTCTCCCTCTAGTAAAAGATTGATACAAAAGGATTCCAAAGAAATGGAGTTGAAAGGTAAAGCAGAAATGAAAACAAGTGAAAGCAAGTGAGACTGGGCTTAGTTATTTTTTCAAAGCTTTGACTGGTATCCGACACCTAGTTGGACAGTGTAGTCTACCTTCTGGATACATGCAGCAGTTTTACATGCTGCTATACCAGAAAGACAAAAAGAACGTATTCTAGCCCCATTCTTTTAATCCAAGTGCTGATTTATTGCGACTCAACATCACAGCAGTAATGCTCTGTGCTATTCAACCCTTGCTGTTAAAACAAAATCTGCTATCACACTGGTCAAGCTAAGGATGACCAGGCAAAAGGCCTTTTTAATTCTTGTGCTTCCATTTATACACCGAACACTGGATGAACTCAAAAAATCTCCTTCCAGACTGCTGAAGTAAAATTCCACAAATGACTAAAGTTTATTAACAGATACAAGAAAAGGAGGCTCATCTCAAGTATAATTTCATGTAAATCAACAGCAAACAAGACACAGGAGATCAGTTTCATTCAGTCTCCCTTTTCACCATATGCGATGAAACTACTTTTAATTTCAAACTACAGGCTACTGCTATTTTACTTCACTCAGCTTTGAATATTGTGTAATTGCATTTCATGATCGATTGTGCCTCGCTTTCTTCTTGCTATGCATAGTCTCTTTATTGCCTTTTTGGATCTGAAGCAAGATTTCCTAATAAACAAAAATAACAACTTTAGAAGTTTGAGACCATGATTTATAACAACGTGCACAGTTCATGTGCAGTACAGGATAAACTCATTTGACATAGAGTAATGTATTTTTCATTTCTGAAGTGCACTGTGATAATTGATTAAATCTCTGTTTAGTAAGTACAAATAACCTCCTACATTATAAACTCAAATGGGAAAAATGTAAATTAGGAGGTTAGTCAGGAAAAAAAAAGGGCAAAAAATAATTCAGATTTCCTTTAATCCCCAAAGCCAATCTTTACTCTGACGAGAAAAAAATCAGGACGATGGAGTTGTACAAAAAAATAAGATATGGATGTTAATAAAAACCCACCTTGTTTGCCTCTGCTCCTACTAATTGTCAGGAGTACAACTGTAGAATTTAGGATGTTCTGTCACTGACAGTATTCCTTAACTCATAACTATGGCAAAAAAATACCATTCACCTCCCTTCAGACAGAAAAAAAGCAGAAAACTCCCCCTGCTCACTATGTCAGTTTTTCTGACACATTCTTCATTAAAATGCACATATATTGTGATTACTCAAGTGAAATTCATACGTGATTCACTTTCATCCACACCTCCCTGTATTTGGAGAAAAATCTTACGAGGCATACACTAGATTAATTTGATGACTTTTTTTTATGTATTAAAACGAGGAAAGCAAAAATTGTGGTCATTCCTAATTAGCTATTAAGAATCATCTTCCAGACAGCATTTACTGAACTCCAAAAACAAGTTGAAAATTTCCATTTTGTTTCCCCATTACTGAAGAAAAACAACAACAAAAATCTACGCCTACAAAATAAAAACAGCCATAATGGGTCAGACCAAAAAAACCCAGCCAAAAACCAACCAAACAAAAAACTGTCTAGCCCATTATCCTGCTCCCAACACGACCATTAGGAGATGCATAAGGAAAGATTATAAGAGGCATGGCAAGAGCTGAGCAACCCCTCCTTCCCATCTTCTGGCAATTAGCGGTTTAGGAACTTCCTAAGCCTGAAGTTGTGTCTGTGCAGGATGTTTTTACAATTCATGAAACAGAAGTAGCCATTAATCCCTTTTTGAACTCAGTTAAACTTTTGACCTCTACAACATCTAGCGGCAGCATATCACATTGTTTGGGGGTTTTTTTGGTATGAAAAAGTGTTTCTTATTGTTTGTTTTCAACTTGCTGCCTACAGATATTACCACCAGCTCCTTAGCTCCTGTATGCCATGAGAAACTGAAATGATAGCTCAACAATCACTCTTTTCATGTAATTCATTATTTTATTTGCTCTACCTTATCTTCTTTTGGTTATCTCATTTCCAAGGTGGAGAAACAGACTATTTAGTCTGTCACCATAAAGAGCGATTCCATTCCTCTGATCATCCACTTACTCTCCCCACCCTTTCAAAGAGCCTTTGAGTTTTCCTATGGCCTAAGATGTGATGGCAAGAACACCACACAACATCCAGGGTTCAGGGAAATTATTACCATGTCAATTATATCTTCTGCACTGTCTATTTCCCAAGAATTCTCAGGATTAAATTTCTCTAGGTGTTTTTCAGAGAGGTGCTTCATTTTCACCTTCCAGAAAGTCTGCTTATTTTGATTTCAGAATCCTTTCCGTGAGTGATAATACATAATTTAGAATTCACCATTCTACATGTATGATGAAAGAGATTGTTCTTCAGTTCCCTGTCCCTCCTCGTATGTACTACTTTATGTTCATTAACAGGAAATTTCTTCTGGCATTTTACACTTTATTGACTCAGTATTGTGAGACTGTGCTTACACGTTACTTTAAATCAACGTGAACAGATTTGCATCAGAGGGAAGCGTTGTCCTGCTATTATAACTATTTTTCAGGTCATTAGCTATGTTAAGCAAGATTGGTTCAAGCATAAGGGACCTTACAGGTGTTATTTTCTCCAGGTGTGTTTAATTGAGCAACATTAGCTGGCTAACAGAAAGGTCCTGAGGCATATCAATAGTAGCTCCCCAGCAGACAATTTCTGAATTTAGTACATCATGGCATATTGACAAAAAACCAATTTATCTAGGCTCTACACTACAAAAACAGCTCATGTAAAAATAGTAGCAAAAATAATTCAGTGCAAAATAAAAATCCAAGAGAAGGTAGGTCTCCAGCATTTCTTCAAAGCCATTCTATTTTAATTGAGGTTGTAAAATATTTGATGAAGTTTTCAAGAGCACTCAGCTGAACTTGAGTAGCTAGCAGTTTGAATAATCTGATTTCTAGCGTGCTTGCCAAAAAATTGTGTTATTTTGACAAAATCATTTGGTGTCGCTGGATGAGAATAGCCTAGAGCAACAGCATGTTAAAAGTATATTGCTCTAAAAGATGCTCAACCCTTGTTTCATACAGACATTTCTGCACTGTACAACATGAAGGAAATTTCATCCTGAAAAAGCACTAAAAAAACCCCAAGCAAACCCATTTTAAGTCTGTAAGAGGCTGCATACCATAGTTCTGTTACCAGCATTTCTCTTACTTTTTGCTATTTTCGATCATCTAGTAACAAGTTTGTTAACAAATGCCTAACAAGATTTTTAGGCTAGGAAAGATTGATTGACATCTAAAGGATTTTTCTATCTTGTGTTGGTGCTACAAGAATACAAAAGTGAAGAATTAACCAGATCATTTGTTTAAAACTTCCAGCTTGGAATGCTCTAGTACAATTTTATTGGCAGTACATACACTTTTTTAAATTGTAAATGTTATAATGAAAAAGAGTTATACCTCCATTTTAGCACTGAATTTCACTAAGTGCAAAAGTTTCATGTTTTATAACATTGGGTTAAAGTCAGAGCTGATCAATTCACATGAATAATTCCAGTGATGATATTTATAAAGTGTAAAGACTTCTGTTCAGTCAAATTATATTTTCAAGGCTTCTTAGCCTTTTTGTCCATTTTCACTTATTATGACAGATTTATTACCAGTCCTAATGATAGCATTTAGTACAGCTTCCAGATAAACCTATGGTGAAAGTCAATGCCAAGTCTTACAATTGTGTTCAAATTTATTATTCTAATTAGAGGAAGGTAATTAATTGGCAACAAACAACTTCTTGAATGGATTTATCCCTCTTTCTGAACATAAATCATCTCTAATTCTCTTCTAATTCATCTTCTCAAAATTATTCATAGGTACCCTACATACCCAGGGCCAGTGTCTGCATCAATACAATGGACAGCAGAACTCAACTCTCAGTGCAAAGATTTTGTGAAAAGCCATATAAATGTCCCCCGTTTATCCTCAAGTCATTTTACACAACAGTAATTGCTGTAAGAGTCTTGTGGTTCTATAATATTGTATTTGCACTGATTTTAGCAAAATTAGACCTAGCTAGAGAGCTGGCTTAGAAGGTACAGAAGAGCTTTAAAGGTAGCTGAGAATCAGATTCTTATTTTTAAGGGAACACACTTGCTTTGTAGATCATTCCTAAGGTAAGAGATGTCTATGAATGTTTGGTATTTGTAATTGATGTGGTAAGCCAAAAGCTTAGCTAGATGATTTCCACTCTGTTCTTTTTTTCACCTTCATTTTATGTTCTTTTCCAGTAGAAAGTCAGCAATACAGTTTCACTGGGACAAAAGATGAGTTTAGTAGGACTTATGTAAACCCTTAAAAAACACTGATAAAAGCAAGCTAGTTCCTAGTTTTCAAACAAGTTAACAGGCTATATTAAAATGGTATTTTGATTTGCCTCAGTAATTACTCTATCACTGCAGTTACTAAAAAGTCTAACAACGTCCCCAAATGAAGTCAGTAACAGATAATGCAAATCTATGGCCCTGAAACTTTTCTCAAACAAAACAGCTTCAGGAAAGATGCTGTGTAGTCAGCCACGTATCCTGAAGTGCACTGTGGAATGCAGAACTCCATAAGATGGTTAGCCACCATCAATCACCCTTTTACATTTTAATATTTCCATTTAATTTAGGAGTAGGTTTAAACCACAAAGAAATACAGCAGAAGTAAGATGCATTACCACGAGCTTCAGGAAGCAGCATGACAGTGGGCAGAGTTGATAAACATTGGTACCAAAACCAGAATCACTCAAAGATCACAAGTCAAATACAAATGTATTACAATAGTGGTAATAAGGCAAGTATGTTGTTGACTGGGAACACTTCACTATTGCTACTTTTCTGGTAAGCGATGAGTGTCTTTACCTGACCTGAAACTAACAATGGTCCTTCCTTGCCATTTACTGAAACTTCAGTACCACCAAATTCAGTTTGGCATCTGTATTCTGGAATAGTGGACTTATTCAAACCACCAACCTCCCCAAAATCAGCGATACTGAGAAAGTATGTTAAAACCACAAATGGTTTGTGCCTGCTTTGTTAAGCACCCATCCAGCTTCTGCAAGGAAAACCAAAAATGAACACCAGCCTGAGAAATTTAGAACTAAACATTTGTGGTCAGGCTACTGAATATTATGCATTCACCAATACAGAAATTTCTATAAGGAAAGTGAAAACACTACAAACACTTGTAATATACAAGGTATGATGTGTAAATTAACTATACCTTCATTGCACCTATTTAAAAGGCCGCAAAAATAATTTAGTGTTAAGTGCTGCACCAGTGCTCTTCTCCAATCTTTATGATTATCTGATAAATCCACACTGTGTGTTGGCCCTCTAAAAGTGTCTGGAAATATTACACCATTCCAGAATTACTGGCACACTATATAGAACATAAGGAAGACACAATATAAAAATCACAGCCCCATTCAGCTGGCTGATTAGCTTATGTAAAAACCAGGATAAACTTACCACATATTCATTTTCTTTACGTAGTTAGAATTTAAGCAGGGCAAGGTCCTTTCCAGCCTCTGTCAACTGAAGGGACAGTCAGAAGGCAAAAGGACTAGTTCAAACTAGCTTGGTACATTTTTACTTTGCACCTGGTACATTCCATTGCTAAAACAGTAGCTTTCTTGACAAGAACGTAAGTCACTGAATTCACAGAAAGTAAAGACAGCAGTAAAAGAGAATATAATTTCCTGATAGGAAGAAAGAGAATGCTAAATAAACCCTGCAACAAGTTAATGGCAGTGTAATACAGCTAATTGGCAAAGCTGAACAAACAGTATGCTAATATTGTCACAGGGATTACCAACTAAAATATGCTTGTTGACATTACATTTGTATCAGATTATTACTTGATACTTGCAATGAATACTATTGCATTTGTAGTGTCATCATAATCTAGTCAACTGACCAGAAGTTCCAAAACCAATTAGCTTGGTGAACCCAGTGATATTGGCATATTCAGACTTAGGAAACTTATGGCCTCAGATCAGACTCGATGGGCTTTGATTCACCTTGAGGAATCCACGGATTTAGAAGCCACTCTACAATCCAGACAGTGTGCTAGGGGAAATGCTCTCTGCATCACCCTGCTGCTTCAGAGTCCATTCATGTGGAAGGGGTGCAGGGGTGCCAATATAAATCCACTGCTCCTATATCCCCTCACCCCAATTGTTGGTATCAGTTAGTGATGTGCTTAGATTTTTTTTTAATCTCCATTTGACCACCACATTTGGCAAAACTAGAAAAGAAGATGAACGTATCAAATTCTGCAAGTGAAATTTTGGGATGGAGCATTGTTTTGTTTTGGGTTTTTTGTGGTTTTTGGTTTTGGTTTTGGTTTTTTTTTGATACTGCCCTTTTTTATTCTTTCTGTGTGTAAGAGTCTGTTACTCATTAAAGGACAGAGAAAAACCATTTGCAACATGACACTGATCATCAACTAAACTCTGTGATGGAACATCACAAGGCAGATCCACTAAGAACATTTATCTTTTAGGAATTTGATTCCTACTTGGTAAACAAAGTATGCTGATAATCTTTAAATATATTCTGGTAACAATATCCTTTAATTACTAATTTTTGAGTAAACACAAAGTTTTCACCCCCATACATAGCTGGGCATGTTTCCTGCATTGTGACACAGAAATCAACAAGGTCATTAGCAGGAGAGAACATGCACAAGGTAGTAACCAGAGTTCATTCCAGTTCACTGCTTCCTGATACTCAGGCTACATTTGTAATTTCAGAGGACACAATTCCACATAGCCTTGTAAGAACAATGTGCTGTAAGAGGGAAGTTCTTGTAAACATCTAGCGGGGGGGAGATATAGAAATGGAGGAGAAGGAGAAAAACAACACTGGAAATAACGTGGGGCCATAGATTGGGGAAATGCTCAGACAACAAACAAGGACTAATTTGGAGACTAACATGAGAGTCCATGAAAACAGTGCCAGTGCCTCACTGAACATCAGGTTTTTTTCTTCTTCCAAATCTGCTTTAATTTGTAGTTTAATAACAAACAGTACAGCTCTCTGGGCCTTTTCAAAGGAGTTATGACATGCATTATGAGCACCACCATTAGCCTTTCACCTTTTACTATTTACTCATTTAAGGTCCTAACCCTACTGATTAAGTAAAGCCTGGATTACTTAATGAAGGAAGCAACAAGCACTTTACAGGGAGTTATGAGATCAGCATCATGCAGGAGACTACAGAAATTAGGGGACCCTGTCACATCTATTGCACAGCTGCTCTAACTAAAAATGTCAAAAAAAAGGGGTAAGAAAAGCATAGCCTGGTGTTTGCTTTCCTGAGATTCACATTACAACATGTCAACAGACAAGTTACAACCAGGAAAACTAGGAAGACAGACTCACAAATATCTGAATCAGTTAGTAAAGATACCTTAGTCCTATTCACATAAGAAAGCAGTTTCTAATCAAATAGATTTGATATTTAAGCACATGCTTCTATACTTTCATAGAAGACAGAGGACTAAAAATGAAATCTATCAAATACAACCTTCTGATACCAGAAACAACCAGATCAGATAATTTGCTCATTAATGGCTTAATCACCTCCAAAAACTTACAGTAGATTCAGAAGTGTTCCACTAAGTGGCTATTCTAGAATTGCACTGCTCTGATGGTTCAAAATTTATTTTTGATCTAAATTTCTTCAAAGTCAGTTCATTACCATTTAATTTAATCTTTCCTTTTAAATAAGATTTTCCAATGCATTTCTAGAAAGCAGACACTTCTTTCAGCTTTGCTTTTGCAAGATTTAACAAGCAAACTTCCTTAGATTCTTTTTATGAAACCAGTTGCTTTCCCTCCCCCTGCCCTAAACAGTCTGGTAGGTCTGCAGATGCTGCAAAATTCATTTTTTTACTGAAAGACTTGATATCATGCTTGATAGCAAATAATATCTCAGTGACATTAGTACACCCTTATCTCCACCAGAAATATCTTGCTTCACGTGGTCTGGGACTGAGCTTGCTGCCTTCACCACCACATCTTCCTGGCAAATGCAGGCACAGGCATCTCCTTATCAGCTAGTGCATATATAGGTCCTCCTTTTTTTTTTTATCCCATCAAATGAGCTACAAATAATTGCAGATTTTCTTGTTCCCAGTTCCTAAATGCATAACCTTGAGTTTTCAGTTACTCTTCCCTTTTCTTCAAGACTTGAGTGTACTTTAACCCTGTTTTCACAACTAACCCTTGCCACTACCTTTCCCCATTTTACCTTTTGTCCAATAGCTACTACCTTCTGCATTTACTAGTAAATTACCAAGTGTATAATCTCTACTTTCCTTTGTTACAAGGGAAGATAAGGAGAACAAAGTTACCTTATCTAAGTACGATAGCAGGTTATTCAGTACAACACATCTTTGGCAGGTTCATGTTTTGACTTTATTTCCCACTTAATCCCAAACTTTAGCTACTCTATTAGAATTTTCCTGATTTTCTCTTCCTTTTCCTTTCCAGTTATTTCTTATTCTACCTTCTCTCACTGCTTAGACAAAAGCATTATGTTTTGCTGCCTTCTGCTTGGAGTTGCTACAAATTTTTGCTAGCAAGTTCAGCAGCCTAAATATAGTCATTTTACTGAGGTTCCGATTTAATTGGAACAGACCCCGTTTCACTCCTGCCTTCTGAATGTACTTCAAAATTCTAATTTCTTCTCCCTTTCCCTCCTTCTGATACTACCTGATACTACCACTTTATTCTTTTTGTTTACGTATCCACTGATGAGCTGCCAGAGAAACACCCCTGAGCCACACAAAAGCAGGAGATACTTGCATTCCATTTGCTGTACCCAGTCAGGCTTGTGTGGCCCTTCAGCCACAAGAAATTTGCTCAGAGCAGCAGGGTGATCTAGGGGACAGACTCCCAAATAGAAAGTCAAAAAGTTGAGCTCCATTGTTTGCTTTCCTACTAATATTTTCTCAAGTTTTGTCACCTCCTGCCATTCTTCTCTCCTGCTAGATTCTGTCTCTCTCCTCCGCTTCGCCTGTGAAGTGACACTTTCTTGCTTTTGCACTGAGCGTTGTATACAGCGTTCTGATCTTGGAGCTTCCAGATGCTACCATAACACATGTAATGAAGAATGGCAAAAATCTAAGTTTTTCAAAGCAATCCTGACAGGAGTTATGAAGCTTAAATAGCAAAAGGAGAACGGAAATGAGTGGCTATTTTTTGCTACCATGAAGTTGCTTTTGACGGAGGGACAACAGCTGAAGTAGGAAGAATCCCTGAGCTAGAACAGTCTCATTAAAATATAAAATCCAAACCACTTGGATCCCAAGACATGAAAAAAGACGGAAGTTCAGGAGAGTTCTTCAAAATGCTGAATGAGGTGAGGAAACAACTATAGCCTGGTTTCCTAGTGATAGGCAAGATGAGTGGGCTAGGAGCCCTGCAGATTGCTTATTCCTTGGAAATAATTCATTAGCGAAGACTTTTCACCTTACTGCTGTTCACAGCAACTCGGGTAATCTCAGATGTAAAAGAGGAGCAAGGGAGAGAGCAAATCTTGCTGACAAGAGCCCCATTGCACAGGTGTCAATCTCCACCTTCAGAAGGGAGCCAGTGAAAAGAATTATGCTCCCTGGAGGATAGAACTTGGAGAATATTACAAATAATGACAAGAAGAGAAGACAGAAAAAAGATCTCTTCTTCCCCCTCCTTAGTGAGTAGGATGAAACATCGGATCTATTTATTCCTCTTCATTTAGTGAGAGCAGGGTTTGGGTCACTGTCAGTGAATCTCTGGTACAAATGAGTTTTCCATGGTTCATAAGGGTATGCAGGCTCCACATTCTGCAGTGCATTAAAAACAGAACAATGATGTTTTTCAGAAAAAAACAACCACATGATTCTGGTATTATTGCACAAAAAAAATAAGTAAATTATCCCTTCTTAATTTGTTATTTAGCATTAACAAACTCTTACTGGCTACGAAAGGAGCCTGGGAAATGGCTAACAGGAGTGAAAGAGAGTAGTGAACACCGTTGTTATGCAATAATACAGCCCAGGTTCAATGAATTAGCCTCTGGCACAAAATATAAATAAATTGGTATTTTATGTGAGTATGTTAGACTATTTTGCATTAAAAAGCAAATAAAGGATAAGAGGAACAAGTTGTGTGTCCTGTTGTAATGCTGTGATACCTCACAGTAGAATAAGCAAACTGGCTGTGAAAGGAAACATTCCATAATATTGTTCGTTATTGTAACCAGCCTTAGCTAAAGAAGTTTGCTTTGTATAAAATACCGAGATAACAGAACTTCTGCATAAATGGGAAATACATGTGTGACATATAAGAAACTACAAGTGGCTTATTCATTGAATATTCTCTTACTTTCCCTTTGTCAGTCTCTATTACAAGTGTAAAGTCTTCACAGGAAGCAAAAAAAAAAAGCTTACTATGCTTTTGTCAAGAGTGGGATTAACAATCCTGAGCAATTCAGATTCCACCTCTCGCTTGACACCTGTTGCTGGAAGGACTCAACACCCTCAAAACCAGACACTAAATCTATAAACATTTAAAACAGGATCAAAACTCTGCATTTTGGGCCACCTCTAACTCCCTTCCAGTGTCCCTCCCTTTATCTCCCTTCCAGTGTCCCTCTCCACAAAAGGTTCATTTATCTAAATTCATTATTAGACAGGAGATTATCCATAAACAGCAAAACAGCTGAACCTTCCTTCTGTAACTAGGAGACAAGAATTAATCATGCAATTCCTATCTTGAGGAACATAGAGGATTTCTCTTCAGTATACTCCAGAACTCAATAATTTAAATAGATGTGCTCTTCAAAAGGCGCTAACAGGTACCTCTGTTCTCAGATACCAATAAAACAGACAACCACACACAAGCCCCAAAACCAAACAAGAAAGTGCCCTGCTTTCCTGCTTCTCACGACTGCTATGCACAAGAGCTGAAGACAACCCCTTTCCAGTAAAGAAGAAATGCTAATGAACTTATTTAAGGCTGGTCAAAAACCAAGCATTACAAACAGTGTGCTAGAAGGCACAAGCAAATTTCCCACCCTTAAATTACATTCAATTCTCTATATAGAAGTAGCTAAAACCCCAAAACGTTTTGATTGCATCTTTGTCAGTATGCGGCTCAGTGTGCTGCTTGACTACCCTTCCAGAGGTGCCCAACAGCGACAGCATTCTGGGCACCACAGTTTCACAGGATCTCAAAAAAATATTTGTAGAACAGCATTAAGGGAAATATCAGCAGCACTGTGTTGCCTATTAGCAAAAAGTCTATTTCTGACATAAAAGACTGCCCGAAATCCTAATGTCTTCTCTTATGTAACTGGAGTAAATTAGCCAACCTATACCACATTTATCCTCTTGAAGTAGAAAAACTTGTCCTAATGAGCTACAGGGATGTACACAGACCTTTGAGGATAATGGGCTGGTTTCACTGTGAACGCTCTTCAAGATATAAAACATAACTAAGCTCACTTCTAGTTATGGATTACTTAAGGACATTTGGGAAGCAGCACTGGTGTACTCCAGCAGAGCAGCGATTGGAGACTATGTACAGGTTCAAACACAGCTACTGGTAATACACCTGCAGAAAGCATGAACGATTGCTGTATTGCATTTGTGAAACATTACACATGTTCCAGCTTATCTGTTTTAGCTTCTCCAATTCATTTAATGCCTCGGCAATCGTGTTTTCCAAAGGTTATTTCTTCAGAGCATGAAACAGGTAATCAGTAAAGATGCTGATGAAGAGCGTTAAGGGGGGGCTTCACCCGTTCTTCCTGTGGACATCCACACGAGCATACTTTTAGAACACGGTACGTGTCCAGGCACAAACACACACTGAGGACATCCAGATGAAATGCTGAGAAGGGGGAGAAAGGGAGTGACATGACACCAAGTATATACAAATCTAATACAAACAGAGGGATGACATTCCTGCATCGTTTTGGGTTTCTTTGTAACCTGCCTTTGTAAGCAATCCCGAGAAAAAGCGCATCTCATTCTTAGAGACACACTGAAGGAGCAGCACGAGAGATAGTTATATGTAAGAAATAAATTGTAACCCTCAAAGAGAATGGATCATTCAAAAAATACCCACAGAAGATGCAAGTAGAGAGGATAAAGAATGGCAATAAGTTTTCAAACATACAGAGCCTTTTTTATTTCTTCCAAATGCAGGTTTCAGTCTATTTGTGGATACATGAGAACCTGCACAGATTTGCTAGAACACCACAGTGAAATCAAATTCTCCGTGCTACTGCACTATGAATAGTGTGGACTGAATGTACATTATACACATCCTATGTTATGCCAAATCAGAAAGCAGATAGCCAAATGTTGTCCCAAATTTTAATTGCAAAAGAGCATCGGAAGTGTCCAAAGACCTTCCCTGTTTCTCCCACAAGCACACACACACAGAGAAATTTAATTCATAAGCAGAGAGCAGTACCATTTTTAGATGCTGAAAAGTTCAAAGATTACAGGAGAAATGGCTTGTACTCTTGTCTACTATTATAAAGAGAGTACTAAAGTATTATTACTTCGGTTTCTCACCTCATGAGGACCTGAGGCCTGATTCATCCTACCTGGCACTGGCCAGGTAGTATGAGAGTGGATACAACTGCAGTAGAGCTCTCACCCTACTGCAGCCAAAGCAACTGTCGGTCTACTTTTGCTTTTGCCTCTGTTACCATAGGCCTTATATAGCACACGCAAAGCACTACTGATGCTGTGTGCTTGGAAACTTCCTCCACACGTGGTCTTCTAGCCCATCTACTCGTAGATGCTACATTGCAGTCAACGGTCCTACAAGGCTGTTGTCCTGATGGCTTACAGGCTGGTTGGGTGGAAGGTGTTCAGTGGGTGGGCTGTGGAGGACTGGTTCACTCAAATCAAACTAAGGAGCTGCAGCAAACAACAAGCAAGGTTCCTGCTTCTCATGCCACAGCAGTCATTTAAATTAAAATAAATATTTTTTTCTCAGTTGTGGGATCAGTTCAAGGGGTGCAAAAATTGATATCAAATACTAAAAAATGCTCTATGTGAACATTTGCTGAGGGCCTTGCATTTGCAGCAACTACAACCACAGCAGAACAATACTGAGTCTGATGCACACTTTGAAATAAATTGTTCTCACCCATCTTTTTTACAGCAGGGCAGCTGTGTAGCAGTTGACTGGGACTGTCTTCACACTTTACCAAGAAAAAGATACTTTTTCAGATTATTGGGATCAGTCTCTTACCCATCAGTTGAACCACAGAGAACATTCAGGGCGATTGCAGTTCTTTGGAGCTGAACTAAGTTCCCGGAGAAAAAAATATCTTATTTTCTCCTGGCAATAGCACACTGATTTCTTTCCAGATTGTTCCTGGTACTTCAGCCAAGAGCAATAAGGGGTTAGACTCTCTACCCAGCAAACCCAAAAGTGTTCTGATCTAATCACTTCCTTATTCATTCTCACAACATAAACACAGCTCTTACTCCTCCACATCAGGACTGTGCCATGGGAAGTTTTGACAGGTTTCAGAAAAGTTTTCTTTAAAGTGAGGTAGAAAAAATAGCTTTATGATCAACCATTATTGAGAGAAGATTCTGTCTAAATACTTCAGGGGGGGAATTAAAAAAAATAACTGAAGAGACAGTGCTCTGCCATATTTTTCCATCCTGACTTCCCACTGGGTGCACTGGGCTGTAAGAAAATTTTAAACAATACTAGCATACAAATAATGTTACTTGAAATCTGGAAGCATGAGGACTTCAATGATATTCTCAAGACTGGGAACCAAACTTAAACACATGTGAATACAGAACTCTTGACTGCTGCAGGCTGGATGCTTCTAATATTCACTAGGTCACTGCCAAAGTCTCATCCTTTGAGCTTTGAAAACAGGACAATGTCAGATTTTCTACTGAAAATTTTAGCCTTAGCAATTGGATTTAAATGAATTAGCTCTGAACATGGCAAGTAAAAAAATAAAATCACAAAGTAAAGGAAAAAAAAAAGCATCATTTTGCATCAATGGCACAAAGCATAGAAATCTCCAGTTTTGAATTCTGAAGCCACTGGCCCTGAATTCAAGCCTGTCCTATAAGTCAACCTGCTGAGGGCTACGGCTCCCTTGCTTTGAGATCCTGACAAACAACAGTAGCCACCTGTATAAGTATCATTAGCTAATTTTACCTCTTCCCAATTCCAGTATTTTCCATCCCTTTGATTTTCCCCACCCCACATTTATGCCAGGAACAAACTGGCTAATACATAATACATTAAAATCTGTTTGACCAAAGTTTGGAAAACCAGTCTATAAATATATGAAAGGTATCAACATAAAGTGGGAAGAAACAGAGAGAGACCCTGCTGCAAGCAGGGGATAGAACTGTGTTTTGTGAGATTCTTTCCAAAATTCGTTGTTCCTTGATTCCAGGATTTATTTAATCTCAGAAATCAAAGATGAATTAGTGAGCAGTCATAACAGTAATTTCACATACTGAATAAAGATCCCCCTCTTCACATATAGACTGTTTCCCCTCAATAAAGATCGTACAATTCTAATTCCAGTCTAATAAAAATCAAACTCTAATCATAGTCATGTGATTAAAAAAATTACACCCCAAAAAAGGGTAACATTCTGGCTCCTTTTTTGAGGCTTCTCAGACACGCTACGATGTCAAAGAAGGTAGAAATCTCTGGTGAGAATATCTGAGGCTCTCTGGCCATAAGCTGGCAGTACTCTCAGAGCACTCACAGACCATTCTGTTCATTGCAAGTGACTCTACTGGCAGGCCTGGGTGTTGGGAGACAGACATGGTTAAAAGTTACCATTTAGTTCTTCCAGTTAACAGCAGACTTTTTGCTCTGAACTCAGCAGAATATATTTTATTTTTTTTTAAATTAAATGTTTGATGGAATATCTCACTGCCAATGTTTGCTTCCTAGCTAGTTAAAAACTACAGATTCATAATCATGTAACACCCTTTACCTTTCAATTTATTTTTAAAATAAGACAAATTAATTTATCTTTCTTGCATAGGCACTTTCAAAAATATTTTTGCATCAGTGTAGCAAAGTAACCTATTTCCTGCATCATGTGTTTCAGATTGAACCTACAAAGTTTATTTCAAAATGCAAAGTAGGTAACTTCAAAAATTAAACATTCAAATATTTATGTATGCAGAGCTGATACTGAACAAGATATTTCTGTTCTCTAGCACTTCCCAAAAAAGTTGCTTTCAACTATCTTACCATCTACTGCATAATCTCAATCTCATTTCATACTGTTTCCTGGTTCTCTCTTTTTCCTTTGATATTTTGTTTTCCCAGCTCTCCCTGTTTTGCTCCTGTCTAACCTTTAATCTGAGTTCAGTCCTGCTGCAATTTAAATTAGTGGAAAAATATTTCCAGTAACTTAACTTGGACACAATGCTACATTCTTGATGTAGATGTTTCCTGTATTTCTATTGTATCCCTGGAATAACTTCAGCAATACAGCATCCGGAGGAGGTAAGATACAAAAACCTAAGTACCTGAAGCGTAGTCTATACATGCAACATAATACTTTATTATTATCATTTAAAACCAAGAGATTACATATCTCTAGTCCTTGAAGCATGTGGCCCTAAATAAAGTAACATAATAACAACATACACTTCACCACATTCTCTAAAATACTGTAAGGAGCAAAAAGAATCCACTGGCACTGCTATCAGTCATATTTCAGCTTAATATTAAACTCCTGTATGCATTTCACTCCCTCACTGCAAATCCCTCAGGGTTAATACAAGCTCAGAAATCCAACCACTAACAGACACTAGCAAATATAATGAGACTAGAAATGGGGTCAGACCAGCACATTTCTTAAGATCACTGTGCTGTTTGTCAAAAGGGAAAAAAGAGGGAAAAAAACATTTACAAAGTTGTAGCATTGTTCTGCTAGCTTTCTTAAAATTGCTCATTACAGGTTACTGAGCAACAGATTACAAGATCCTCCCACCATCCCCAGGCTATTAGTGAACCAGATTAAGAGAGACCAGGCAATTAAGGAAGGAAGAAATTCCCAGGAAATGTGAACTGAAGTGGCAAATATTGTATTTAACACAATATGGTACTAGCATTGCTGCTAAACAGCAGAGAAGACAAGTCACAGCAGCATCATTAAAATATCTTTAATGAAGCGATTTATTTATTAAAATCAGTCTGTGGGAAAACACCTCAGAAAAAAACAAGGTATGGATAATTAATCATCACCTTCTGCTATAGCCACAGTCGCAAAGGGAATTCAGCAAACCCACTTGTAAGGCAACACCACTGTGAAAATGATGGCAAAATATAACACATGGAAGGAACAAGTTCTTTTTTGTGAAGAGAAACACACTCTTTGCATTTACTGAAGGCAGCTGCTAGTGTTCAACATTACCAGCCTGCAACAGGTAAGGAACTGCAATGCACGCGTACCAGGCATAACGAGGCATACAACATCATAACATACTAAGCATAAGTTAAGTACCATTAAAATAGCAATTTGTGGAGATATGCTAATCAGGACTTCCCTTGTGTTTGCCCAGCTGAAGTGAAGAAGGGAAAGGCACAGGCAGGTAAAGTGGTTTCCTTAAGGCCAAGATTAAACAGCAGTATAACCAGAGTAGAATCAAAAGGAATGATGTATACTGCTCAAATTAAGACTCAAGCTTCAACAAACCTTACTTTCTTGTTGAAGGCAGATGGCAACACAGTCTTTTCTCACAGTAAGACAATAACAAATTGAGTAAATCTGCCTTCCTGAGCATTAGGATCCCTTCATCAGTTTGATCTCTGCTTTTGAGTTGCATGAAGAGTTGTACTCCTATAAAGGGGGACCACTTGGCTCCTTTCCCTCTTGGTTAGCACAGTGAAGGCTGATGTCTCTGGAACATTCCAGCAAAGCTTGCATTTATTACAGGAAAGATATTTTGGACATACTTAAGTCAACAGACAGTTTCATCCTTAATTGCCTTCCAGGGCTAACAAGAACAATTCCAGCTACATTACTAACATGATAGAAACAATAATATGGCCTAGCTGCAAAAACGAGACACAAAAGTATGGATCTTCATTCTTGTCAGCAGAATACTAAATTCAGATTGCGTGACATGGGTGAATTTGCAGAGGAAGTCCAAGTGTCACAAAACAGATAACAACTAACCCTATGTCATAAATGGAAAACCAAAGAGAGTCTTTACTGTAATTTGTCCAAGTTCAGAAAGACCTCAAAACTAATCAAGTTCAAGATTAGACACTGCAGAATCTGTTTTCCTCCTAAGCTGTACTGTTGACAGCTAATACTACTTGCCTTCCTGAAGACCCCTTGCAAACTCTTCCACCTGTGACCAAACTTGCTAACAGAGCCAAAATAAAATTTTCTAAGATGCACACCAAAAACTGCAGCCAGTGCAGCAAAGTATTTCTCTGTACGGTTCATAGGCAGGGTTTGAGACGCTCCTATGCTCTTGGAGAGCAGAATAGGACCAAAGATGCAGTTAGTCTCAGGATGACCTGCCAATGCTAGCTTTACCATTTCTGTCTCGCTGCTTCTTACACCCAGGAGACAGTGTTTGGAGTGTTTGAGAGCAGCCTCAACCCCCTGAGAACAACAGCACTGCCAGGCACACAGCATTGCTCTGTGACCATGAGACGTGACTGCAAGATGCAAGCTTGAGTTCTGCAAGAACAGCCCTCTGAGTTCCTCCACTCCTAAGAGCAAGTTTGACTCCTTATCTTGTGCATCACAGGACATACCAAGTTACCATGATGGTCTGATGCTGTTGTGCTTTACTGTTTCTTACTCTGAATTCCTTTTTCCATACAATTGCTGGAACGGGTTCCTTCTGCATATCCCTTCCCCACAGTTAATACCCTGGGCACAGAAGGAGTACACTTGCAGTTCAGGTTTAGTATTCTTTGATGCCATGAAGCTCACATAGACAATAGAGAAGCCAAGAACAAGGCTCCTACCAGCTACCCACCGTTGAAACATTATTCCATAACAACATAACATTATTGCACAACAACTCAAAGGGGCTATTTAACTTATGGTAGGTTTTAGAAAGTTTGGCTTAAGTCCTTGTGGCAAATAAGAGGTGATAAGGAAGTTTGTTTGGCTTTTTTTTGAGAACACAAAAACACAACATGACACCACCTGTGAACTAAACCAGGAGGTTGCTAATGCTAAACCAGGTATAAAGTGTAAATCATTATAAAAGGCAGACAATGGTGAAAGAAAACTGAGTTAAAGAACTGGTGATAACACAGTCACTTCACAATTTAAAATTCCAAGAGCTTCTCATAGTACAGCTAATAAATTCCAAACTTCCAAGAACCTAGCTACATTACTAGAAGACTTCATGAAGAAGACGAGTATCAAATTGCAGTAGAAACATTTGGCATATACTAAAGGAAAAAGCATTTGTGTCAATTAATGCATTGTTTACATTGTTAGATTCAAACAAGAAGACTCCCATGTGCAACATAAAACCTTAAACACAGAAATAACTAGCAAGATTGTCTTCTGAAAACAGAGCACAGTGTAAATCTGATCAGCATCTCTTCTGAAATATGCTACAGAAAAAAAGTATGATGAAGATTTGACAAAGTAAGCATAACTGACCACAGACACGAAAAGATCTTGCTAGTACCAGGGAAAATCTGCAGAGTAGCACAAACCACAGAATTAAAGCCATAAAACAATGCTAGAAGAGCTAGCTAGAGCATGTAAAGTTGAAAGGATCTCTAATTTGATGTTACAATAAAAATTTCATGCAACAGTTGTGAGGATACAGTCAGAAAGCATCACCTGTGTCAGGCAGATAAAGGTTACCTAGCTTTCAGGCAAGTTCTGTTACTGTTATTTCAAGGACATCAATTGGAGGGTCCTTTCAGAAAAGGATACCAAGTCCCAAACACATGGGAACTTCTATTTCCCAGTACACAAAAAGAGCCTTCTCTATAGAACCTCACATTTCAAAAATACACATTCTGAAAATAGTCAGCCAAATTTCTTCTGTGATAAAGGCTGTATCAGCACTAGCTTGACCTCTTTATGTGGCACACAAGCACTGTACTTTGAAACATGCTACTGACCCTGACAAGGAGGACTCGGGATAAATTCTTAACTGTTTTCTAAGGATGAAAGATGGTGCTTGATCATTTTGAAAAGTTCCCAACTAATAGAAAGCCACAAATATGAAACGCCAGCTTTAATGAAAAAAAGGTCTAGTGAGGCCAGTTGAACAGATTGTTTAAATTCATCAATTTGTTCACATTTTAAAGTCCCCATAACTTCACAATTATTATAATGGACAAACTCAAATTTCCTTCAGGTTAAAAGCCAAAATTCTTTTGTGACTTCTACAGCTCAACATTAAATATTTTACAGCATAGCTCTGGGAAGTAATATAATATGTTTCTACAGCATATTATACAAGTGAATATAAAGATACAGTGATAAAACTATCAGAATGAAAAGTCTAGGAAAAAATCTTGCATTCTGGCAAACTTGCATACCCCAAAATGCATTAAATACAAGGGAAGTGCAATTATTTTTACTGCCTGAGAGATAAACTGCTGACCTATATTTAAAAATTCTGAATATAGGAACAGAAATTCAAAGAGAAAAATAAAAATCTGTTGAGTTCATATTCCTCATGAACGCCACCAAATGATGGCAAATCAATAGTCACTATTTTACTAAAATCATCCTTCGGATCCAGTCAACTAGCATATCTGAAAATCCTTCCCAGAAGGACCACATGGATACACAAATCTGTTTTCACCACCAGCATCAAAATCCCCGCAACCAACCTGCCTTTCAATTTGGTTACAGGAATAGAAATCACTAAAATCAGAAATACTTCATAGTAAGATAAGCTCCCTTTCCGAAGCTATCAAATTATTTGATGAACTGTTGTATGGCGAGTGAAATTAAAAGAATACAGGGTCATTAAATGAAGCAACATTACTGGCTTAAGCTACACAATAACTGAATTTATTCCTTGTTACCAGAAAGTAACTTTGACTTATTGGCAGAGCACCTTCCTTTCTTCTGTACTACTCTACTCCTACAGCTTACTGCAAAAAGATCGTTTTCAATACACATTTTTAATTCCCCAGCAAGCATTCCATTCTTGAATGGTTTTTAAAAATTCATAGAGCAGTGATTTGTAGAGCTATGTAAAGACACTGAACTTTGAACTCTGAAAGTCTTCAGCTCTAGCTCTTGTATTGCAGACAACATGCCTTTTTTTCTCCCTCTACATTTCTCACAGTATTTATTTGAATACTTTAGAAGAGCTACAAACCACTTCCTGGCATAATCCAAATAAACCTGGTTATAGAGAATACAGGATCCAAATTAGCAGGGCAAGATCTACGCACAGTAAGTGGCCTGTAAAATACAAACAGGAAATAAAACTGTCGTCTTTTACTTCGCCTGGAGTGCTTGTCAGGCAAGATGTTTGCCGACATAAGTGGGAGAATACATTAAGACAGAACAAGCCCTTGATTATCTGCAGCAGACACTGAAGAAAACTGTGAAACAAAGATTTCAGCACTCGTGGATGTCTAAAAAGCATAAGGACATTTATACCGATTAGAGAAAGCATTTAAAGCACTTGTACTCATACATGATTTTATGATTAATTATGAACCTGAGCACAGCCGTAGAGCTGTGCATAGTTACAGATTACTCATTCTTGGAGAGTCAAGGTGCTATTAAAAACATGAAAAAGTGAGGCAGATCTTGGGAGGACAGGCACTAATAACACAAGCTTTCTGTATTGTACTTGGATTTTGAACCCAATCAGCTAATTCTTCTCTATTCACTGCAGATCCTCACTCTTTACCCCTCCCTGCACCTGCAGACACCTAGCACATTCTGAAGAGCAATGCAAGGCTATAAATATGCATGTAATGACCTCATTCATATTGTTCTTTCAGAGGACTCGAGTCTTTAGTTCAACAAAAAGAAGGAAGAAAGTAACAAAAGGAGGAAGGACTGCTTTTGGTTAAGAACTGGGAGACGGGAAACCTGGGTTCTATTTTCAGCTTCTGCCATACAAGTCCCTTAAGGAAAACTTTTCTAGCTTTGGGGCATCAAATCAAAGGAGTGATTTTGAGAGATGAAATGCTACAAAGGACTTAACCGTAAGTACCTAGATTTGAAAGGCTTGTCTGCTTTCTCTGCTTCACCTCCCTTATCTAAAGCAATGATAAAAATTCTCATCTCTATTCCAATGATGATGTAAACTTCCATCAGAAAAAACACAACGTAATAATAGTATTTAAACCAGGAAAAAGTAAATAGCGAGGCCTATTAGGCTTATTTTCCTCATGCACATACTTGAAGTATTTACTTTTATAAGTAAACAGAAACTCCTTAAATAATCAGTACAGTCCTTTGCTTGTATGAGTGTTGAATTATAACCTCCAGTACTTTCTTTCACTTTGGAAGCTGTAAGGATGTTTAGACAAAGTATTGAACAGTTCAGCAGTATTGCATTTCTAAAGATAAAGATGACAAACTCTCTCTGCCTCCACTTCATTTTCAAGAGTGCCTCCAAGATATATAGCCCAAACTTCAATGTACTTCAGCAAAATGAAGGGTGTTTTTCCAGTTTGTTTAGGGTTTTTTTGTGGATTGTTTTTTTGGGGGGTTCATTTTTTGTTGTTGTTTGGTTTGTGTCTGTTTTTGTTTGTTTAATTTTGGGTTAGTTTGGGACTTTTGGTGATGATAGCAGTGGCAGGTTTTTTACCTAGTTCCATGGAAAACTTCCTTTATTTTAAAAAAATTACATCTGTCTGATCATACTGTATTTCTCCCAGCTGCAAGGCTGAACTACAGATGTAATCCAAGAGGCAAAACCAGTGTCCTATTTCACTTTTGGTTATGAGCACATTTTTTTATATGCATGACTTCAGTTTCAGCACCCCAAATGTGAAGCTCAGTTAAAAAAGGCCAGTGGACTTTGTTTATTTATGAGGAGGAGGACAGAAGAGAAAGGCAGCTTCTTATACATTGCCTTTCCCATCTGGAAAAATTCAACAGAAAAATAGAAAACCAATACTAATAGATGAAAGGGTCAGAACATTTTTCAAAAGCTAAACTGAACTAACTCTACTGCAGGACAGGGTAAATGCGTCTCTAAGGAATATATACACACTTCACATGCTATAGTGAACTGACCATCACTGATGGCAACAGGGTATTTTTTATGGTCCTTTTTATGGCACTTTACATAGGACTACTGGCAGGTTTATAAAGAATTATCTAGTTACTCTCCAAAAAGTGGTCTATATCCAACTGTTTTTTTCTCCTGAGAGATAAAACTATCACTAATTGTAACTCATTGAAATAGAAGATAAAATTACTGTAATTCTTTTTTTTTTTTTCAGGATACAGTATAGTTTTTAATACATTATCCACAGCAGTCTGGATGTCAATTAGAGAAAGTAGGTCTGACAGTATGTTAGGAAACCACTAGCACAGCGACTCAATACTCTAGAGACTTCCCAAGACAAGCTGCAACTTCCCCCAAAATCTGAGGAGACAGAGTGTAAACAACAATTCATGCAGTACAGAGACAAGGTTTAAGGCCCAGTTCTGAATTCCTTATACAGCCAAGATAACTGTTGACTTCAATGGCTGCTCTGGAAACATTTGAAATCATGGAGACAGATGTTCTTGCTTGGAGATGCATCTGCTTTTAGATCTGAAAGATTCTGACCTAAACAAGAAGCAGGTAATGGCTGTGGTCCTACAAAGAACCAACCTCAGCTGGATTTGTGTTACCTTTTCCCTGTGACAGCACATAACAGCACATGCTATGGCTATCTCATGAAAGAAAACTCAGCTAATAAGTCAGACAGGACACTTCATTGCTCTTTATGCTAATCCACTTGATGCTTGGCTATTCAAGGCTTCTAGGACTCACTGATTTCCAAACCAAGTTTTGGCTAAAATCTAATGAACAGTACTGTTTGTCTTGGCACCCGAGACCTCAAACTGCTTCTCCGCATAGTATTTCTTCCAGAAGACAAGATGCTCATATGATCTTACTGTGACTGTGAGCTTAATGGCATTATTAAAGTATCTGCTGGAGGACTCAGGTAAGAAAAAGTAGAGAAAAAACCCACCAAATTCCTGATGAAGAAAAGCACTGCGATTTGAGATTGCCCATCATCAGCCAGTTAATTACCATAAAGAGTTACAATCTGACCTGAAGAAAGAGGACAGGATGAAATTTCAATCCTTGTAACTCAGATTTTATTCCTGCATTTTGCAATGCACCATCCCACCCCAAAACTAAACCAAAAATCTGGTTTCACCACATAGCAAGACTAGAGTTCAAAGAGAATGCAGAAGGTTATTGTATTCATTATTTACGTTTTTCTTTACACGGAATCTCCATTATACTAGAAGTAAAACTATAGTACACAGATACAGCTACTAGGTGCCAACGAACAACCAGATGAGTAGTGTCACCAGTGTCTCCAGTTCCACCAGTGCACCACAGACTGCAAAGATTATACTATAACCTTCATATCATTACCATAGATACACCTGAAGACAGTCAACCAGGTTTAAGAAATTTATAGTTTTCAGCGGTCTTCAGAGTGCTGTGAGTTCTAGTGATTTCTGTCATGACAAAGAACTGATCCAGTAAATAGTCACATCTCTACTGCATCATCCATTTAAAATAACTGCATATTCACTGTCATGATCTCCAGGCTGCAAGCATACCAATTTGCAAGTGTCTTGAGAAATGCATCCCAGATTTGCACGATCATTCTCAACATGTTGTGCGAACATTACCTAAAACCAAGTTTAAAAATTATTTTAAGCATCTACAGATCCTCAAAAGAAAAGACAGCTGCAGCCTTAGAGGCATGTAACCACTCAAGCCTGGCTGACAGAGTACATCACTTACCGCTGAACAGGTAACGGAAGGGAATCGAAGTGGTCCTTGCCCTTAAAAGCCATATTTATTCTATTCTTATGTGCACTTCTCCATACACTGGAATCTAGAAAGAAAACAAACAGCCATTTAGTTAACCTCGGGAATACTTGGTCCTCTTCAGTCCAGGCTGGCATGGCATTCTCTGACTGATACGTGGAGCTAACTCATTAAAGACAATTCAAAGGGCTTCTTTTCCTCAGGCTTCCACACAATTCCAGCAGATAACAAAGGTCAGTAAGTACATTTCATGGCATAAACAACACAGTTTGCATATTCCTGAAATTCTTGGACTACTGCACGGGTCACAGCTGCCTGGGCTGAACATTTCCAAATTAATATTGAGTTATTATTTAGGCTCATTTATTTTTAATTTACTTGAACTCTAGAGGAAGTTGATGTAGTACAATTGTAATTCTTCATGTTACCGTGAGAAAGATTGCAAGAGAAAGCACATGTATCCTTGTATGATTTCACGATCATTTAGTACTACATTTACAGAACGGCCCTTGATGTCCAAGTTGGTGCAGTATTGGATCCTTCCACATTAAGTGGTTTCATTTTTCTACCAGTTTGAAATGCTGTATACATCTTTTTCTTCAATGTTTTTCCTTTACACCTGGTGACCAAGAGATGCATCTGAACACTGAGAGGTAAGAGAGGAGAAAGAGAACCTCCTCATTTTGCCAAAAAGGAGGGGTGCTGTCTCCTTCCTTCCTTCTTTTAATTTGCCCCATCTTACATAAGGGCATTATCTACTATAGATCAATGCATTTTCTCAACAAAAGCCAGAGAGGATTTATTTTTAAAAAAAAAATACTCGGAGGAAGAGATTAATCCATGACTCAAGAGGAAGAGAAACAGGCAGGAGATGAATGAATTTGGAGAAGGAGACAGGAACAGTGGGGAAATGATGCTTCCTTAGATATGAAGAAGAAACTGAGATCAATGGATTTCACTCTTGAGGAAAATACTTTACACAGGAAATTAATGCTGTTTGTGTCACCAGCTGAGGCAAAATGTTTTTGATGTTGCCACTTGTGAAATTCTGCCATTTGTCTTTTGGCTACATTCTACAAGCTGAGTCAGCCAGCATTTAAAATATTTGCGACTCCAAATTGCTCTTAATTGACACAGAGTGGTCCTCGGCGTCTTTCCTACCAAACTGATCTCATTGCTAATGCATGTCCTTCTTAGTTTCTCCCCCCCAGGATCCCACAAACATTGTCCTGCGTATATAAAAGCATTACAGCCAAAGGAATGCATTCACATACTCTGTCAACTATCAGCACCAGATTGTTTTGGTAATAGTGCTGTCCTGTGTTCCTCCCTAATCCCCAGATTCTCCTGGAAATAACAAATTTTATCTTCTTAGTCCATGCACCTAATGAAGCATATAGAAATATGGGAGAAGGAGAATCTCTTTAGGGAAAAAAAAAAGGCAGTTTAAGTGTTACAGACCTCTGATTAAAAGAGATTTAATAGACTGCCTCAAAATTCATATGCCCAAGTATGAAAATATTAGTATGTATCCTTCTGCTCCCATGAGACACCAAGATTTGAAAACCACGCACAGACTTCACTAACAACTAGAATAAATCAGTTAGCTTCCTTCTACTAGTAGAATTTTTTTGTCTCTTTGTCAAAAGACATTTAAGATTACTAAATACAAATAATCATATAACCAGATTTACTGGAAATAGCAGTTATCACTATCTGCATTTGGAGAAGATACCCTTAATCAAAGATAAACACATCTGCCTAAAATCTTCATCTCCGAGATGAAGTTACCTCTCCTAAATCTTGTCATGTAAAGGACTGACAAAATAGCCTTTCAAGCCTGCAGCAGTACAGACTTCACAGGCACTAGCTATCTCCTCCTGCTCAGCATCAGGCATAAGATTTACCTTCTTAATGCTACCAACACAAAATCAAGAGCTTCCCTCTGGCAAGCTAAAGCTACTTCACCATTAGCTCAGCCCACTAACAGTTTCTACACATACAAATCAAAGCATCTGCTTGTACTCCATTACTTGTGATCAGTGACATAATGTACACAGACATAAATTAGATTATTGCATGTCATTGTTCCTTATAAATGAGAAACCTGACAAAAATGCAGCTTTTTATATGCTGTCTTCCCACAAAACACACATTTATATTATGGCCGAGAGCCCTTAAAAACATGATCAACTCCTACTTAGAGGTCACTTATACTCCAGGGACAATCATAAAAGGCTACACCAGTATCTTAACTGAACAGTCTGTCTCAAGCCTATAATTAGATAGTAGCTCAAATTTTAACTCCAAGTTAATGCTGGCACCATGAGGATATGCTCTCTCCAAGCACCTGGCAGTCCAGCTGTACCCCCAGGACAGCAATAAACACTAGTCTATCTAAACCCATGGCTACAGAGAGACTGAAGACAGAGACTGACATGGTACAGGATTCTGGTCCTGATGAGAATGGCTTCTCCACGTGCTGAGCAACTATGGTGCTCAATGGCAGACATTGTTCAGATTTTAGTTGTCGCGCTGACCTTTCCAGGTAAGGCCAAGACACTGTACTTCCTGGTAAAGACCATGACAGGACTGATGAATCCTTCTGCTAAGTTGATGCTGCATTTTATTAGAGGCCACAATGCAGTGTTGAGCTCTAATCAGCGTGGCTAAAAGGAAGGTGGTCTACTATAGCTGACCATGCAGATGACCACTTAAACACTGCATAAAGTCAAAGCAAGAAACTTGCAGAGTATGAAACATTTCATCTTCTACAAAAAAAACCAACATCCTACTCCATCAAAAGCTTCTTCACTCTGGAAAAACCAAGACAATGGAGATGGAAAAACAGAGACATGCTGCCACTAACAGAAGCATACACTAGCAACCTGTCATGAAAACCTCTCCAAGGTTTTTTCTTTGGAGGACTGAAACATGGGTAGGGCAGTGTGCACAGCCTCTGATGCAACGGCCTCTGGGTAAAGACACCAAAGCGGTCAACAGCTTTCCCACAATGGCCATACACAGCTAAACCAGGTGGCACGCACATGAGCACGTGCACTCAAGGATACACACTGTAAGCATGTGCCCACACGTCTCTTAATCCTTCCCACTTCCACACAGATGGTGGAGACAGCGTGGCAGCTGGCAGAGCCACACATCTGGAACAGTGCCTCAAGTCAGAGATCTTTCTCCTAACGACTATTTAAAAGGTATCCCCCTGACTTAAAATTTAATAAGAACTTGGTAAAAGCTCAGGTGATGCTTATCTGAAACAGTAAGATTGTCATTCTTAGACTTTTATAAGGCAAATTTTTTAATACTTTACATAGGATTTTACATAAATAAATGCCTCCACATAAACTTACATCACAGTTGTAAATAACTTACAATCAGTTTAGTAGTTCTGGTAGATGCAGTGTGTGTGTGGAATTAAATGTATTCAAAGCAGAAGTCTCTCCTTGTGTCCTTCATCTTTGTCATGTCAACATTGAATTAGATTTTAAGATGTTATTTCTTCGTGTTTACTAGATAGATATAGATACAGAGCACAAGCTACACTTCATTCCCACTGAACATAGTCAACCAACAGTTTCTTTCAGAGAACTACCAAACAATAAGAAAACAAAGCACCACACCTACACCAGCATGTAAGCATTGCTCACAGAACACACAGTGTCAGCAGAGGATATGACCTTTACAGCCATAAAAAACCCAACAAAACAAAACCCAAAAAAAACCCCAAACAACCAAAAAACCAAACACACATCACCAGGAGGAGGGAACTTGCTTATATACAAACACCAGACCCTGATGCTGGCAACTGACACAGAGAACTGAAAACAAATTTAAAAGGTGTCAAACTAGCCCACCGATACCTTAAAGGAGAAGTCTCACCCTCACACCAGGTTTGGCGGCACCACTGAAACCCGTGCAAAGCCTCATTAGTACACAAATGCCACTAGGAGCTCTTAAACCTTTAGTTCCACAACAGCAAACTCCTCCTGCTGGGAGCCTCCTCTTGCTCAAGTCTATGAAGAATCAGAGAGCAGCTTCTACAGTGCAACGAGGCTTTTTAGCATCCTGCAGAAGATGTTATTTCTGTTAGCAAAATGAATTGCATCTTGTAAAATCTCTCAATTTAAATTTCTTCTCCACCATGCTATATGCTAGCTTATATTTAACAAGCTAGAAATTTGGAGGATTTTAGCAGTCAAGATTCTTCTAAAAGCATATCGATGTCCAACAGTAATAGCACGTATTCAAGGTAAAATAATTGTGAGTCATTTACTCCTACTACTGACAGCCCCTAAAGATGTTCATCACACAATGATGCCCTGAGTAATTAAGCCCTGAAATTCACACAAATCCACATTTTTGAGCTGATTCACTGAAAACATATCCACCCTTGTAAAATCTTGTAATATCTTGAATCAAAATGTAAATCCGTGGGTTTCCACCACTCCATTTCTAACCACTAACATCATAATTTCAACACTAACATCTTAAAATAAGATCAATCAAGAGCATTATTCCTCTTTCTGAAAGACAGTGATCTATACATCTAGCCTTTGATTATAAATAATCATTAGACTTAGAAGAGCACGTTAGCTATAAGTAATATAGTTAACCTGAGAATAAGAAGTCGTTAGCTAGAAGTCATTTCAGACTAGATACCACTTAATACCAACAGTTCCTGCCTGTAGTAAAGTACAGTCTCTGTTCTGCCAAACAGTGCCTGTCCTTATTTTACACTTCTGGGAGTCTGGGAATCATCAGTTATTATTCTCCTGGTACACAGAATAACTGCTAATGGAACGTCACAAATCAAAGTAAGAGCAAAATTCTGACAGGATTTATGTGAGAGGTCGAAAAGTAAATACATACACTCTGTCCTTCATCAACATATCCAGTCCACCAGAAGTTTTCACACTAACCAGTTGAGGTCTCAGAAACCTGTTACTGTTTTGCACTGCAAGAGGCTTATATAGATATGAATTAATTACAAATGTAAAAGCCAACTCACAGTCAAGCTGAGTAGCACAAATCTAAGCAGCCATAAAACCAGAAGCAAGAAATAATGAAGAATCCTTCAAATGGTGCTTTGAAATGGCTTGTACTGGCGTGAGATCATATATACAGATGTACGCACTACACTCCTAGAATGCAAAATTAACACTGCAAGAGGGAAAGGTGGGAACAGACACTGCCTTCAGCATCCATTCATGGTAGCTGCTCTTGCAGAACCAGTAATCAAAGAATCACAGAATCACCACAGTTGGAAAAGACCTCCAAGATCACCACATCCAACCATCATCAAACACATAAACCAACCCAAAAGCAAAAACCACCTCACCATCCCAAAAGAGCACATGCTGAAGTGCCTCATCTACACATTTTTTTGAATACCTGTGGATGGTGACTATACCACGGCAGCCCGTTCCAGCACTTGACTACTCCTTCAGTAAAGAAATCCTTCCTAATATCTAATCTAAACCTGTCTTTTCTCTCTATTTTCTGCAGAGAGAGGATCTCATTTTAAACAATACCCTTTTTTATGCATCATAGAATATTTGGGGTTGGAAGGGACTTTAAAGATCATTTAGTTCCACCCTCCCCTCAGGGCTGGGCGGACTTGCCTTCTACTGTATCAGGTTGCTCAAAGCCCCATCCAACCTTGAATATATACATATAAAATATATGTATAGTATATATTTTTTCTCATCTTACCCTTACTGTACACAGCTACAGTGTAGAAAAATGGGGGGGTGAGTAGCAGATAAAGATCTGTCTCAGCTCAAACAGATCATGGTGGGGCAAGTGCAAAAAGAAGAGGGGGAGGGAGAACTAAATCTGAAGCCCATCCCAGTCATCTGCATACAAAGTTTGATTCCTTCATTCACTTCCTGATTTTAGAGGCTTCAGGATGCTCTCCTTGAACGTGTAGTTTTTTTCTTTACAATACCACAACACAAAAATCTGTATTTAAGCAAGGGATGGTGGATCGCTCATTTCATTTCTTTATTTTAACAAGTGGGTCATATGGAAACACACTAAGTAGAATATCTGCAATGCAAGCAGAAGACCTAATTGCATTGGGAGGAAAAGCACAGACTGATGTTACCCAGGCAGTCCAGCCTTCTCCATGACATAGAAGTTAGAAGGGGTGAGATCTGGCATGGCACGTGCTCCAGGAGGTCCTTTTCCAAAGGCAAGAGACTTACACTGTGTTTTTAGCAAATTTTCTCATTTAGATACAAAAATCTCTAGGAAGATGGAGCTTACACCATCATGGACTACATTATGAAAATATTTAAAATAAGGAGATAGAGAATGGCATAATAGATTTTTAAGATTTCCTTTCTCCCTTTTCCCTTTAAAATGTATTTGGGCAAAAAGCCACTGGACTAATCACTTTGTTGACATATTTATTTCTTTTTAAAACTTATCACTGAATGTCTTTAAAATCTCCCCTTCTGGAAGGGACACACCAATTTATATTGATGCAGTTTTAGGAGAGAAAACTGATTAGTGGTCACATTCCTAGCAATTAGCATTTTAGAGGCAGTTTTGCTGGAAAAGGATATGTTTTTGAGGTTCAGGAACTGAATAATAGGTGGAAAGTTGGCATATTTCAGGACTATATTTTTTCTTTTATGTGATGCAGAATAATTACCCTATAAAAATGTTTATTAGTTCTCAGGGCAGTATCAATGCAACCTGCTACCATGAGACTCTGGGCAGCACAACCCCTCTGCACACACAGGGCCTTTGCTTTCTGGCAGGCTGCGTAGCACCGACACCTCCCTTCTTAAAGCAAGCCAAACAGCCACCTGGGCATCGCCTACACCAAAACAAGTCTCAACAGGGACATCCTTGTTCCTGGCCACACTTCTGGGTTTCAAAGGTGTTTCTGAAGAGCAGCAGACAAACCTGCTTTAACCGCCTGATTTGCAGGCCCCTCCTCTTCACCGTGGATCGCCCTCGGCCATGGCGGCACCTGCACCAACTACCCCTGCACGGCACGAGGGAGCCTCCCAGCTCCATCAGACCCAAGAACAAGCCACAGACTCTTCCCTCACATTTCCCGCCCCCCTTTTCTTTTCCCTTTTTCCTCCCCCACCGAGACTGGATAATAAAACAGCAGTGGTAAATTCAGTACCTCACGGGCAGGGCTCCAAGAGCCGCACAAGGCCTGTGAGGTTGAGGCCCAGCCACTGCCGGCCAGAACCGGCTCTGGCCGGCCCCGCAGTGATGGCGGCAGCAGGCCCAGCTGTGCCCCAGAGGGCTGACCCCGCCATGAAGGCTCTAAGGAAACTACTATCAGCACCGGCCTGACTGCCCAGGCCTCCACAAAACAGGGGCAGCTGAGGCCAGGTTGGGGGCCCCTCGACAGTTCCCCCAATAAATATTAGAGCTCAGAGGATGACGCCAATTGGCCATAAATTAATTCAAGTGAAATTCCCCTGCTTTTGCCTGATTTACCCTCAACACCATAGCCACATGCTAACAACACTCAGTCTAAGGTGTTTCAGCTTGAGGTGGGATCTTGTATCTTCTGTGTAGAGATCAGAAATAAAAGGGCTGTTATTTGAACTAGCTGTTGTGTAGTGCCAACAAAAAACTGGAGATTTTTGCCTGTACAAGTAGAGACTATGCTCCACTTTCTATCCCAGAAGAAAGACCTATAGAATAACACAGTTTTCTGTCATTTTTTAACTTAAGGCTTCTAAGTGTAATGAAATTTATTGTTTTGCCTACAAACGGCAAAAATTATATTTTAAGTTCCTTTTGGAAAAGAGAGAAAATAAAATCATCCCCTTGTTCAGACAGTAAATACAGAAATAGAAATAAAGTGACTTGCCTCATGTTTAACTTTGAGTAAGTACAAACTGAAAGCAATTGAACTATTGAACACTGGAATTAAGTACACAGAGAAGGCAATAACTTTATATTTAACAGTTTCAATGAGGGGAAAATAATAAGGACCTACAAATGTAACTCACTGCAAGGAAATATGACAATATCATCTTTGCACATGCCTGTATACAATCCATTTTCTGTAATAAAAGGATTTTGGTTTTAATTAATATCTATTCCAGTTAGGCAGTCTGAAAGGCATCTTTACTTGCACTGATATCCCTCTAAAGAGCAACAAAACAAAAAAAATTCTGACATTTTATCAGAGATGAGCAAAACAATATTATTAATTCAGGTCACAGCCCACACTAGCCAAGCCTCTATTGGAAGTACCACCAGGCATTACATGGTAAACAGTGGTGGTATTTTCACAATATTTGCCAGCAAGGCAATAAGTTCTTCATTTTACAGAGTTAATATCCAATTGCTCTTTTTTTGTCATTACCCTGAAAACCTTAAAGCCAGCTTTAGACCAATACAGACAGACACACATTTACCTAAAAGTCAACACAAACAAGAAAGGTCAAGGATAACTCTAGTGGTTGAACAGCCTCTGTGTTTGAATTACTAATAAACTTGCTACTTCTATCACTGAAGTTTATAACGATATTTTCCCCCTTTCCTCTACATATTGGGGAAAAAAAAGAAAAGGACATCAGGGAGCTATAGAAAAGTTAAAAGGAAAGTAAATAAGATGTCAAGTTTATTGCCAGCTAATAAGGTATTTCAACAGAATACAAGAAAAGGAGACTCAATTTAGTGAGGAACCAAGGAACATGTAAAGCAAGTGTCGAGCCTATGTACTGTCCAGGATCCCAGCTCTCTGAACAGTAATTCTCCTCCACTAGGCTATCTTCGTACTAATTTCATCTCTACGTTTAAGCATGCCTTTTCTAGATAGAGACAACAGATCCAATAGATGAGCACAAACTTATTCCTATAAGCTGAAAAAAAAACAAACAAAAGAAAAACAAAGTATGTTTGTCAAATTACCTATATACAGAATCTGTAAACATTTGAGCCTACAGCAACATTTGAGTGTTTTTTTCCTATTTCTTGCTTTTTCCCTTTAAAAACTCTGATGAACACTTCCAGACAATCTGTCAGCAGAACTTTGTTGCCTAATTACAGCTCTATATAAAGGTCAAGTAATAAAGTAGCGGTGGGCTTTCTCTCTTTTAAGTAGAAAATATTGCTTTTATATTTTTGAACCACTGCCAAAGAGTACCCAATCATCAGACATTTTCTCTCCCTATGTATTTCCTACAAAACAGCCAAAGGAGCCAAAAAGCTGTAATAACAATGCAGAGAGGGAATGCCCAGCAGGACTAGAGGCAGCACTGCTCTGTAGGATCATTCCCCTACTCGGTGTCTCAGGGGAGGTATAATGTGACCACAGCACAGCCAGAAATCCCTAGCACATCTAAAGGCTCGGGGTACTTTGCAGCCTGTACACATTCGATTAGATGTACACCAGAGATCACGTTGTGTCTGGGGAACACGCTGGAGCAGGAAGTGCAAAGTCTACTTTAAGTCTACGTGCTGCATTCAGTCTTTATGTCAAGAGCACCCCTGAGCCTCTGGCTGAGATCCTAAAAAGTGATATCAAAAGAAGAGGAAAAACTACCTTTTAAACAGTACACGCCTCATTGCAAAAGACAGCTAATGTTTTGATAAATATTTCTCAATATTGCCATGAGTTTCTGATGGCACAAGTAGAGACACATAACCCAGAATTATTTGGGAGTAAGGGTCCCAGAACCAGGCTTCTTCTGTTAGCCACCAAAATAAACTAATTCCTAATCACTAGCTTTAGGAGCACTCAGATTCCAGACTTTTTCCTCTCCATAGAAAAATATAACTGTGACCTTACAGGTTTGGGTTTTTTTATCCACAGTTTTGGCTTGACTCTTGCAGTTACTTATCACTATGCCACAGAACTCACTCATTAGTATTTCACTGAAAGTCAGACAGATGGGCATTAGATTCACAAATCTGTTCACTCCCTTCCAATGCAAGCCTGTGCTCTACTAACCCTCCAGCCAGGATACTGGTAAGACCAGGGATATCTTTAAGTGTGAAAGTTCTTCATAACTGCCATTCCCAGAAATCTGGTATTGACCATATCAGGTGCAAGTGCACCAAAACATCACACATGTCACAGAGCTGATCCATTGCCCTGAAAACTTCAGTATTCAGGCTTGTTTCTGTTGCCACCTGTGATATGTTTGTGGTGGAATAGATCATCCTCTATTTGAAAGAATAGCCAAGTAAACTCCAAATCTCTCCAGAGAGCCCATTTCACTATTAAAATACTAGCATTCTTCCATCTATCACCTCTAGGGAGAATTTAATGTTTAAAAGTTTTATACATCTTCATTTTTCATGATCAGCCTCTGACAACTCTGCTTGACGCCCAATACCCATCATCTGCCAATACAACTGTCAATGCAATTGAAGCCAATAATTGGTCTCAGCGAGAAAATGGACATGTACCTAAGTCCTCCTGGGGACAGAGTGTATATTGGATCTGCAAATACAGCTTTCATTATTTTGGCATCCAAGAGGAGGAAGGACCTGACATCTGAGCAGTCATGAAGACCGTCTGTGCCACCTGCAGTAGAGTCTGCACGTATGTTTTTCTCTAGATACACATTATCCGGACAAAACTCAGCACAGAGGTTTCAGGGGAACAGCCTATGACCTCTCAGTGCTCAGGTGAAAGAAGAGGATTCCTGAAGCCATATACCATCTGTATTAATTACTGTGACTTAAACATCACATAGGTAACCTGAAGCTTCTGTACATGGGCCTGCTTTGGTTGCTACTATCAGTATCTCAGTGAAAAAGGTCTCCAAAAGCAGAGCTGGCTCTTGTACAGCAGCCCCCAAAACTGAAGTGTTTTTATTTAAAGATGGAGAGCTACAACCAGCAACATGTACATGCAGTGAAAAAAGTGACATCCTTAAATTGGAGGAAAAATATAAAATTACTGCAGTGGTAAATGTAAATCAGTTCTGAGACCCAGCCACCTAATTGTCCATTAAGATATCAAAAAAAAAAAAAAAGATTCTTCTTTTAATTTAATAGTCTTCTAAAAGAGAACCCAAGGAAATGCTAAGCATTACTCATGGTAGAACTACAGGACAGAGCTTTAGACTCATGACTCATCCAATAAAAGTGAAAGCAGTTCATAAGCAGATTCTGAAAAGTTTCAAAGCACAAGATGAATTTGCTTTAAAAAAAACCCACACAAAATAAAACCAAAAAAACCCCCACATTTCAGTAAGAAGAAAAAAAAAAATCAGTTACAGGAAACATAGGGGCAGTGGTTACAACTAGGGAATAAAAAACAAGGAAGTCATCCTGCTTTCCACATCAAGGCTTGTCACTAGCTTCCATCCAGCCACACAGCAAGTTATTTACCCTCTCCACGTTCTGATGTAAGCGTGTGTCAAATTCTTCTACTCTCTTCAGTGTGGTGACGTATTACATTTGCAATAATGTTGGGGGAGTGGCTTTTTTGTTTCTTTACAGACCTTGAACATCAAGTCAAAAAAAAAAAGGGGGGGGGGGTTAAAAAAGTGAACTGGTTGATCCCTGACAGGAAGTGACTAAGAGGGGAAGTCAGTGGGGAATACACATGGAAAAATAGGTTAACATCCTAGAACCCCTGAAAGATTAGAAGATTAAAACAGAGCAAAGTCAAAACTTAGAAAAAAAAAAAAAGGGCATTTCCTTCTATGTAAAACGTGCCACTTTTTCCCACATAGTTACAGTGTCTCAGAAGCTGGGATCACAGTCACAAAACAGCTGAGGTTGAACAAGCTGCAGTAAACTTCAAAAAGGAACCTTCTCATGGGTAATACAAACTACCAAAGTTATAACGAATTAAAATACTTCTAAAAGTCAAGTCTCACACTTCAAGACAGTTGCTACCTGTATTGTGTCTTAGGATGTCATTGAAGGTTTGGCTTCTGATTTTAACTCTTCCCGGTATTACGTATTTCACACATAGGAGTTAAGATTGACTGGGCTCTTTCTAAAGTTGCATACACAAAATACCAACTTCTGCAAATAATTATCAGGTCATATACTCATAAAAGTCAAGAAAATATATTTTATTACCTGCTCATCTTATTTATGGAGTAGAGCCAATATTAGTCAGCACAAGTAGCTGCTTGCAAGCAAGAAGGCTTCAGTCAGTAAGGAAGGGAGGTAATTAAAATGAGGGAAATCCAGAGCAGTTATACCTACCAATCATCTCATCTAAATTATACTATTTTATACAGTAAAAATAAAGCTTTGAAACAAAGATGCCATATTTTATTCAAGTTCTTGATTACCTTTCTGCAGAGGGAGCATGTAATTTACAAGAAAGAGGACTTAAAGCTTTAAGTGCCTCTGACTTAATTCAGCATGCTCTATTGATGGTCCCATTTAGATGATTCCGTTTTAGGCCCCTCTAACGCATTAAAGGCATGACTTACTCACATCCATTTGGCTAATGATCCCCTACTGCTCTAAAGTAAATGACAGCTATTTACAGTAAATTATTCAATTAGATAGAGGGAAGTGCAGCATTCATTTTATATTGTTTGACACGGCAAAACAGAAGTGTGCAAGAAGGCAGGTGGGTATTTTAGTTTTTCAGAATCAATTGTTTAATCTCCAGCAAGAGAATAAATATACTCCACAACACTCGTCAGCCTCCGATCTTTATTGTAAACATTCTGAGAGACTGAAGCGTTGCAACTCCAGATAATCTAATTCTGCTCACTTCCAGAAGTCATCATACAATGAAAGGAATTCTAGCAGTCAACATCTTACAGAATTGCTTTATTTTAAGCACAATTTTAAGGGACACAAAGTGCCTTAAAAAAAAACCAAAAAACCCACATGCTAGCAGGAGACCAAATTTCCATTAAAAAAAAAGTACATCTATACAAGAGAGTAATTCTGAATTCCATTTATTTGTAATGAGATTTATACTACTAAGTGTCTACCTCACTTTCAGAAACAGCACTGAATCTCCCAGGACATTTAGAGAGTAGAGTAATTTTAATTCATGAAATCCCAGGAAAGGACAGCTCAGCTGCCCTCGCAAATTAAAGGGGGATTCAGGAAAATAAAGGATGAGCTAGAGAAGTGTAAATCAGGGCATTTGAAAAAATAAAGAAGTTCTCCTCATTATGGGTATGAACATGAAGTCCAAGGTGCAGGTACAGCTACTGTGCATCCTGAGCCTGCCAGTGACCGTGCTTTGCACAATTCTCAGGTCTCACAGCATTTAGTACAGAGGGGAAGAAAGAAAAGGGAATTTATCTAAGCCCTCCTAGCTAGCCCTCATTTTGGAGGGCTTCTCTCTTCTGCAAGCCCAGAGTGCCTCAAGAACAAGCGCCAAGCATCCCAAACAGAACACTTTCCTCTGGCTAACCTGCCAATGCATTTAATTTTCTGCAGAGAGCGTGCCAAGTTCAGCAAGCACAGCTCCCGCTAAGTTTAATGGGAGTTGCACTCACTCCTGCCAGCAAATGAAGGAAGTTTGCTGGGGGACTGGAAGCAACACACTACAGAAAATACAACTGTAGTCAGCATCTGTATTCAAAGGATTCATTTGAATGGACTACTCTTTTTTTTTTTTTGATTCCCCTGATTGTTTCAGTTCTTCTAAAGCTGCTACTCTAAAGAGTAGGAAACCCTTCCTACTCTTCAACTGTATTTCACTCACTTTCATGAGCAAGGAGTCCAAACTAGCTTTTTATAATGATGGATTTAGTTAAAAAAAGAACAGCTTACCACAAAACTATTCTGAATATAACTATGATTTAGTGCCTATATACCCCAAAGTGCTGGCCAGATTGTTCAGAAGACCTCCTACACACAGCTCCTGAATTCCTAAGGAAGGTCTGCAATTCAGTGGCTCCAGAGCCTGTTTTCTGCAAGTTGATACTCTTTGCTTAGTTTGCAAGTTAACTCCCTCTTCTTATGAAAGGCTTACCTCATTTTCACTCTGGTTCAGATAGAAATTAACACTAAGCAAATTTTAGCCCAGATTCTCAGTGGCTCTAAGCTATGGATACTGTGCTGATTTTTACTAAGCAAAGATTACTCCATTATTACTTAATCAAAAATCTTCCTTTGAAA
Source organism: Chloroceryle amazona (assembly GCA_027560015.1). Lineage (NCBI taxonomy): Eukaryota > Metazoa > Chordata > Aves > Coraciiformes > Cerylidae > Chloroceryle > Chloroceryle amazona. The sequence goes on from JANHFX010004106.1 coordinate 55,535, forward strand.
TACCTTTTAGAGGCTATAATACAAAAGTAGTATTTATAACAGTTCTAGACCTCAGCAAGAAATGCTCCAGTCTTTCAGTCTCTAGTGGCTATCTCTGCTTGACCTACAACTCTTCATACAATCTCTTCCTTTTCTGCCCTCCTGCCCTCAGACAAAACATATCTGACATTCCCTCTGGTGCACACGGAAGGAGATTGGACTTAGATTCCTTAAGTCTACGATGATGCTCTGAAATGTTCCACGGCTAATTTCTGCTGAAAAATTACCTCCCTGAGAGGCACCAAGTTAAACCACGTTGCAAGGTAATCCTTCACCTCGTGAGAAGTAGAGTGAAAACACTTAGCATGGCACATGAAATCACCCAGGAAGCCCAAACTATGTACAAAAAAGAAAAACAACCAAAGATGAAAAAGCCAAAACCACAAACACACACAAAAATAAATCAAACAAAAACCCAAACAGTAAATGTGAATTTGGATCCATATTTTTCATATCTTAGTTCACCAAAATAGACTTCTCTGCACAAAATACTTAACATTTATATTTTTCTAGTTCCAAAATCCCCCAGACAGCCAAACAGGAAACTCAGAGCACCTAAGACATGTAAGGTATGATTCCAGTAAAGCTGCTACACACCATGGCTACACCAAACACTACTGAAAATTAACTATCAAGTGTAGAAAATAATATACATATTTCTGAACCATTGTTTAGAATAGGCTGCTGGGAGTGGCAAGAGTTAGAAGACACTGAACTGGAGGAAGAAGGAGTCGTCAAAGCTGCATTTCAGTTTTTCCCTAAGCTCTTCACAGAGAAGTCCTTCCTTCCTCAGGACCAGCCTATGGTGGGTGCAGCAGCTGCCCACCCTGCTGGTGAGAGCAGAGCTCAGTGGGCCATTCACACCATCAGCATGGCCAAGTTGGCCTAAGAATGCGGCCGATACTGTTGCCAAGAAGACAGAAGACCAACTATTGGAAGGAATGATTTGGCCTGGGATGAGTCACTCGACATCATCTCCTTTCAGATGGTACAGACAGGAATGCTGAGGGCCAGGGACTCAAAGCTCTCATGTCCTCATCCCCATTTACTGCCAATCCCTGCCGCCCCAAGCAACGGCCCTGTCCTTTTTGTGCACGAGTTTCTCCAGAACAAAGTGCTCCAAATGGACTTGATTTGCAAGTATTATTTACAAAGCACCTGAACATCCCTTGCCAAGAGGCAGACCACAGTAAAATTATGCCAAAATATAGTGCAATTTTCCTCCACCTTATGCAGGTGCACGGCATTCTCATTCATATTACAATTAACAGACATTACAGGTCAGATGCACACATCAGCTAGAAAATGGCACAATGATTAGTTAGCCCAACCCTGCTCACATAACATTAAGCTTTGCTTAGTTTTGCTTTGAGGCTTTTTTGCTCAAAACCCTTGACATTGTTTCTAGCTATGGTAATACTTTGATAACTAGAAGAATAGGCAACATTTCCACATGAGATATCAAGTATGCCACCCCATAATGTCCTCTCCCCACTTTCATAATTCATGGTTAGATTAAAAACTATACACAGAGTATTTTTAATGGAACCAAGTACAAGACAGAACAATTCCCTGAGGCTTTCCAGGTCTCCAACAATGTCCAGCTGTTTAATACATCTCTGTAGAAGTCTAGGATTTTATTTTTATTTTCCCATTTTTTCTCAGCAGACAGAATTCACCTTCTACACATCCTATGAATGCTCTCCTAAGTCATATACTTAGGGGCTAGAAACAGGAGAGAAGCAAAAGCACTGAAACGCACAAAGGTTGTAAGAAAATGGCTACAAAGGAATCTGCTCTAGGGAAGCACTTGCATTGGAAAGGCCTATATCTTGGCCTGAAAAAAATAAGCAAAAATGTGCCATGAAAAAGTTTTATTGCATCCTATGCTTCTAGCTTAGCACATCAGCCTGTGCTGGAGACAGTAAGTCCCTGGCATTGGGCAAGGCTTCAACAGTGATGAGAGCACATTTCAGGCACAGTACTGTGTTATATTTTACTTGTGCGTTCTTCAGCCCCATAATCCATGTTAGCTACATTTTTCTTTTGTAAATCAACATAATTTGGCTCTTTTTAAATTGCCCTTACTTTTCCTTCATTTAATGCTTTATCCAGAAGTGCTTAAAAACCAAGGACGCAGAGAACTAAATTAGAAAATCTGGCATATCAAGACTCAAATTCTTATAAATAGATGAATATACGGTTTTCTGGAACCCCAACCAGCTTCTGCTTTTTATTTCCTCCCTATTAGATGGCAATATCCAGACCACTGCTGAATATTCATTCCTAGTTTTTCCTTTAAAGGAAACCTATTGATTCACTGATATTGTAACTCACATGAAAACACAGGTCACAGGAGGAAAAAAAAGTGGATATAAAGATACCAAAGTTTATACCTGATAAGGTAGAAAACAACTGAATTTCAACAGCAAACCTCTTTCTACTTTAAGTACACGTGTAAAGCTCTGCACCTCACCAAGTAGACCTTGGGATCTACCACTGCTGTGCAGCATGGCCATATTCTAACATTTCTAAAGAAATCCACCTCCAGTTTCATATGTGCCTCCAGTTCATAGATGATCTACACTTCCGCAGGATAAAGTGCTGCTGTAACTCAGGGCTAGCAAGGTGCCTGCTGGTTAGCATGGGCACGCTGAGAAAGCAGGGAGGAACAGAGACCTGTGTAAAGCAACACTCTTCTGTCTCCTGTATTTTTGCTTCCCACTCCATTGCCAGCAGTTGCTCCTCTGTCCTCTTCCAGCTGTTAGGTCCCCTCACCAGTGCTGCAATGGGAGTGGCAAGAGCAGCATCCAGGTTCTATCAGCTCAGACACATGTGGCTGCAGCCATGCCAGGGAGCTGAGCAGTCACAGGTGAAGGCAGCACTGTCCCATGCACCACTGTCAAACATACACCCACTTTTTCAGTTACGAGTCCATGAAAATATAAAATCAAGCCTTTTGTTCACAGCCGTGTTCCTATGAGTGCTTTAGGAAGGGAGGAAAAGCTGCCACAAAGCACACACCTAAAGTAATCTTTCTTCAGCTGTGCTTTGGCAGAAAGCCTAGGCAGCAACTAAATTTTTCCCTTTAGCTAGCAAATAGATCCCGTTTCCCTTTTCTCCAGGGCCCACATCCGTATATTCAACTACATTTTTGGTATCAGCATTTATGGCTTTCATATGATTACCACTTCCAACGAAGCCTCTTCCTCAGTACAGACACAGTATATTTTCTTGTTTTCATGTTATTCTGGATTTAGCAGAATACTTGTGGAGTGTGGGAAAGAGGGAAGGAAAGACTGCAAGGGATATAAATCAGACAAAAAAAAGAACAAAATCAAAGGTGTGTTTAAGACACAATCAATCAGACATGGAAAAATAACCATGAAATAACATTTCACGCTCACTTGCTGCCTTTCTTTTCTCAGTACAGCTATCACAAGCATTCAGATCTTCTCTAGTGGGATTTCATGTACATGTCAATTGTGCGTAGAGGGACTAAAGCAGCCAGATCACCATCTCACTACTACCGTTTGCTTAGGAGCTTCTAGCTCTGCTTTCCCAGGGAGCACAGTGCCCTGGAGATAACAGTGACTTTACTCCCCTGCACTGTCTCGGATATGACACAACCGTCACAGTATCAGCAAAAAACTCCAAGCATTTATGTAAGTGCAGTCTCTAGCACAGCCACACGCCGACATAGCACCGCATGGTGGCTAGCTGACAGAAGCAGCAAAGGAAACCAAAGTCTCCAGCACAGGTTTAGTATTCTTCTATCTTCATTTGGCTTTCTGTCCTAAACAGCTTAGGAAAAACCCACAGCACTAAGGCAAGGAGTAGATCTGCCATTTCAACATTACATTTTGAGACAGCAGTTCCGGAATCCAATGCATGTAAACTCTTCAGACTCCAAGACAAAGACAGCCATTAAATGTCATGGCTTTTAAAGAAAGCATAACACTAGTCCTGAGCTTGACCTGGGATTAGTGGCTACAGTTCCTCTGGAGGGGGCTTTTGCCTTCCTATGGTGTATGCTTAACAATGTGGTTCCTTTATACAAAGAAGTTGACAGTTGAAACTGACTTGGATCTTGATCTTTGAGAAAAAGTTTACCTCATTCTAATTCTTCCTGTGCCTGACTCTGAACAGGTTTGCTTTCCCAGCTGCAATGCCTAAGGAAGTATATAGCCCAGTATTTTCCAACTGTTTCTTTCTGATAACAGCTAAGCTCTTGCATGTAATCTTTTTCGACCTGTTTAATCCGTCGGTGGTACCCCAGCCGTCCTCTGAAGACAGCTAATGATCAACAGGCCATTCAAGTTCAGTGAATAAGTTTCCAAGCTTTTTTTTTTCCTCCAAATGAAAGCTGATCTCGAAGAACAAAATATCTCAAGGAATCAGACCAGATTGAAGGGAATAGATTTTCCTGATGAAAGAAGATAGCAAAAAGAATCCGAAATATTTTCTACATTTGATGAACGCTCATTTTCTGAGTCAAATGCAGGGATTCCAGGATAACACAAAGCGCACATCTGACACGTGAACTGGAAAATTACTTTTCTGAAGCAAAATATAATACTGCAAGATAAATTAATTAGGAATATAACCTATGCTGAATCAACAGCTTCTGTTTTACTGGAGGACAGCATGGATGCCAACAAGAGATGGCAATCATGGAGCAGTGCCAGGTTACACCAGCTGAAAATATGACTCACTGCCCTTGCCATAGAGAGCTAGAATCTAAGGATACTATGCTATGGCCCAGGTTTATTAATGTGCATTTCCAGATATTGCACTTTTTCCCAAATATTTATACTCTGTCCTAAAGTAGGTAATGAACAAGAATTCTGCATATGTAATGCAACACAACAACCCATCCCTGGGGAAGTGCAGCATCTCTGGGTACCACTTCCCTCCACAGAAACTCACTTGTGCTACACTTCCTTTCCCCTGTCCACTGGTCTCACCTTGCAGCACAAGGCCACTAAGTGGAAGTGGAAAGCTGAACACAGAACACAGGCTGAAACCAAATGATTCAGAAAGTCCTCTGCAGGAGATAGAGTTTAAATTTTGTAAATATTAAGAACCGATCAGCATTGAGCTAGATACATCATTTGTGTTGTCACTATTAAAAATTATTCTTCATATACCCTAGTTAAAGCGAATTAATTTGAAGAGCTGTTACATAAAGCTGAAAAATAGTTTGTTGCTTTTCTGAAAGTTTTAAACCTGATCCACAAGTTTTAGGAGCTATTTACTGTGAGCTACGTGCTACAAAGAATTGTGATCACACAAAGCTAATAAAACAAACAAATTAACTGACATTTCACAGCTAGGAGAACACCATATTAGTTACTACCATAATTAAAATAATCTGACTTAAAACAAACAAAAAGAAGATCTCCTTATTGCTACAAAGGCAACGTTCATTTCTAGTCAAAGACTGAGATTTTGGGTCCGGTGTTCACCTCCTTTTACAACAGTTACAAGCACGCTTAAGTCCATGGAATTTAAACACAGATACCCAAAAGGTGAGCAAGAAGAAATCCTTCTCTTTAAAAGCATAAACTATTCCTTCAGATTATGCAACACAATAATGTTCACATTGTCTTACAAGTAGTTTTCGAAGGTATAAATTAAGAACAAAGAAGCCAGCATACTAATGCAATATAGATGTGAAGTTCAACTCACAGCATAGTAGCACAGCTAAGCACTCAGACATGGCATTTACTTTTCTGCCTTTTAATCCATTCTAGCAAACAAGCAGACATTTGTCCTACTGGCCACTTTTTCCAGCTATCTCTAGGGCTGCTGAGTGCATTTCTGCCTATGGAGGCTTGCAGAGCAGGGAGCAGTAAGCACTTCAGCCCTTCACAGGCACACTGCACCTGTGTACTGCACTGAATACAGACATACTCTGAAAGAAAAAACAAAACCTACACATTGCCCAAGAAGTTGCTACATCTTCCACATGCTCCTTCCTCAGCAACCTGAAGAAAGACAGACTAGGAGAGTTAAGGTCAAAGAATTGTTCTAACAGACATTTACCATCATTGAAATAATAAGCTTACCAGGAAGGGGATGAATGGCTAAACGCTCAACTTCTTTTACAGTTCCTGTGACTGCTAACCTAGCTACTGGTTTGGATACCATTGGAACATCAGATACTCTTAAACCAAAGCCTTGGCCAGCAGTTGACATAATGCTGAAAGCAGACTTCATGCTTTTTACATCCACTGGAACAAGGAATGAAAGCTGAGACCATGTTCCATTACCAAAAGGGAATTTTTAGAAGAGAAATGAGGGGGCCAGTTCAGCCCTTTTGAAAATCTATGCAGCCTCAAAATAATAGTAATGTCCGTGATGTGATTGAGGCAACTGGTATCATATTTTGAGAGCTAACTTACTGGGTGTGCTTTTGGAACTACAAGGTTACATCCATCTGTCTGGAGGAACAGCAGGAATGCTGCTTATTTCCAAAATACCAGCTTTTATTTGTCAGTATTTTAATTATTATTTTTTTTAAATTAAGTAAAATTCTTTCTGAAATCATATCCTCTTTGGTTTCTTCTTTGGCCCAGTTTTCAGTACTAGAAACTGCTGAAGTACATCCATTTCAGACAGACCTATTAGCTGAGAAGACAGAGTACCTAAAACTGGAACAAGACCCCTCTGCCTGAATAGTTTCCCTCTGCACTGAAAAGCTGCTGTGTTTTCCCTTCCTTCACATGCAAAAATCTGTTTGAGAACAGCAGGAAGCTCACAAGCTATGACAGCACAAACTGGGCAAATACAGTCCAGATCCTGCTGCTTGAGTAGCAGCAGCTCTCCCAGCCATGGTTCAGCTTTCTTCTCACCAGCCAGAAGGAACATATGTTGTGCTACGCTGAAAAGTCATTTGATGGTTATTAGCATAAACTAGTTGCATTAAGCGCTAACAACTTAACACCTTTTGAAAAATTAATCACGTACAGTATTTATCATCCATCCTCCCAATTCCTTCTTCAATAATATATAAAAAGCATCATGAAGCAACTTTAGGGAAGAGAGAGTTCCCAGCCCCTATGAGACAGAAGAGCATGTAATGCAATCACAAAACATAAACAGAATCGCGCTCGGCAGCGCTCATTTTCAGTGTGACTAATGCAACATTTATGATGGTTTACTGTTAGCTGTGAGTTCTTACCTGAACTCATTTTGTTTCAAAGGGAAAGCATAAGCTCAGCTCTTACTAGATGTGCTTTATCTATCTAAGCTAAGTGCAAATACAGCATCTCATTTGAAGGCCAGAATACAAATGATTCCTTCTCTGTGATGACTTATTTGACAGATTGCAATTCTCTCTATGGACACCCCCAAAGCTCTGGAAGAGGATTATTTTCTGCCAGTTTTAGTTTTGTGGCTTTTGGGTTTTTTCAAGCTCTTCAAACATGCTTGAATATCTCATAGCAAGACAATATAGAATTTTAACTATTATAAAAAACAATAAACTCTTCCAAGCACAACAAGCAGCAAGAAAAACCAAAAGGGAAATTATATAAAGTAGCTATGCTATTTAAGGAAAAGCTGCAAATCCAAATGAATACTTTGATTTACACTGCTTAAAGTGCAAAGACATCCAGGATTTCAGTCCTGCCAGCATGTCCACATAGCAGAGTACTCAGAGTTGTTCACAGGAACCAAAATGAAAAACCTCGCGTTTAAAACCCCACACCTGCTCAAGTGCATTGCTACACCAGGGCCAGCAACCTCGGCACTTCTCAGCTAAGCTGCTTGGGAATCTGCACTGAAATTAGTTGCGTTGTCCTTCGACACTCACCTTTAACCTGCCCAAGCACCCTGTGGTTTGCAGCATAGGGTTGCCTCAGCACAGCTGCTGTTTCTCCGTAAAATGCACGGAGTAAAAGTTTTTCTAAGCCTTTAACATAACTCTTGAAGAAATTAAAGAAATCTGCTACAGAACCTTTCACTAAGAACAGTACTGAAAAGAACATACCAGCCCAGGCAATTGCCGGGACTTAAAACATTTTCTTAATGCCTTGTAAGGAAAGGCTGCACAGCACACCTACCTTAAGGGCCCTCTGAAAGCAGCTGCCCCGGTGGCACATTTGGAAGTGACACACTTTTCTAGACAGATGTGGTTGTCTGGTTACAGCACCAGTCCAGTTCTGTCCCTGGGTCTCCTGCAGCACAGTCACTCATGCATTCAGCAAAATGCATACATCAGGGCTCGGGGGTTTTGTTTGGGGTTTGGTTTTTGCAAGGGGGGTGAGGCAGGTGGGGTGGTTTATGTAAAGAAACCAAGAACAAAACTGCAGCACCTGAAAGTTTTGGGTTCCCCTCAAGCTCCAAGAGGAAATAACTGCAGCATATTATCCAGCAAGGCACTGTTGCTGAGCAGATGCCGAAGTCCACTTCCCCTGAGCTGCCTCAGCACAGTTACGCTTTTGACATGTCACTTGGACAAGCTGGTCATCCAGCCCTCCAATCACTCTAGACTAGAGATAATCACATCCCTCTCATCATTGCTTGCTATATACACTATTCCTTCATCTTCCAGGAGCATCAACAAACCTTGCTCCTGGTTGCCTGATTTGACAGGTACACAGGACACACTTGGAAACCTGGATGGAAACTCATCAATTTCAAAAATTTAATAGCTCCGAGAAAAAATTTCAGTCTATTTTATCCTCCACTGTGTGAGTATAACTCTCAGCTAAAGACCATTAGGGTAAATTGAATAACTCTAAGATGTGAAAATTTGGCCAGCACTTTTTTTTTTTTTAAGACAAATTACATACACACATATTGTAGTTGGCAATCTCTTTCAAATGATAAAAGACACAGCAATATGCTATACAGATTTCCACAGCCTTCATACTAGAAACGCAATGTTCAGCAACCAAGTCTTTAGATGCGTATTGCAATGAAGGAACAAAGCACCGAAAATACAGAGCTGTTGGCAAATGACAACCCAGAGAAAACAGCACAAGCAGAGGATATCACGAGCGAACGGTGAAACACAGGACTGTATCACAACTCAAATGCAGATCAAAATTTAGAGAAAAAGAAAGAAAGGGATGACAAATAGAGGATGCTGTTGGTTATATGCAAGTTTGTCTCATTCTTTACCAACACACCAGTGACCCTCTGCACATCCTGTACTTTTGGCAACAAGGGCTGAGGCAAAGGCTACGCATCTGTGGGGCGGACAAGGTGTCAGCGCACTGTGGGGATGACGCAGCGCAGTGGCTCACAAGCACCTGCCTTTTCATCATTCGGCCTATGAGGTCTTGAAATATTATCCTATACAGAAATTATTTGCACAACTGAGTATTTTGAACATCAAAAATGCTCAAAAAAAAAATCCTTATCAGTAGAAATAGAAGTTCCAGGCAACATTAAAGCCAGTCTCAAATAGGAGGTTTAAATTGTGTCATGTTTTTCTCTCATTAATATAAGACAAGCACACAGAGTACTAATGCACTATTAAAAGTGACATAAAACAAAGTCAGCTTTTATGAGTCCTACATGGGTGGTGGCCTTATTTATTACAGCAGAAGCTCCACAAACCACTGTGTGGTCTTTGGGAGGGATGGCGTTTGGTATTTCTGCTGCTGCAGGAAGGAAGGGCTTGCAGCCAGACAACACCTAAGCACAAGTAAAGCCACAGAATAGTCCAGGACAAGCATAAATAGGTCATGAAAACATTACAAACATGGGAAAGCAGATGGAACACAAGACAGGCATGTTCTGAACTCCAACTTTGAGGAGGAGACAAGTCTTCCTACATTAGATGGGCTGCCAAACAATGGTCACAGCCAGGCTTCAGGCTTCTCTTTCCCCATGGCTTTTAGTCTCCTCTTCCCCAAACCAACACTATATTGTTCAACAATAAACACAGCTGATTCCTCCCTTTATGTGGAATGAAGCCAGTGTTTAACCAGCTGTCCAAAGCCATGAAAGGCTCTATCCTGAAAGAATGAAAAGCCAAAGCCTTTGGCCATCCCTGTACATCAGCCTATCAAAGTGTTCAAACGTGTTTATTGTTACATTTCTTTCAACACTAAAAAAAAATAAACCAACAAGGATCTTGAACTTTGCATAGGGATGTTGATTAATACGTTATAATACAAATGTAGTACATCTACTAAAAAAAAAAACCACAAAAGCTTGACAGATTAGCTCTAAAGAAGTAGAAAATTCTCAGACTTAAAAGGCTGTACTGTAATTCTACTCATCACTTTTGGCAAGAGATTGACGTAAGTTTTTCACATCCCTAGCTAATTCACTAGCAAAAGGCAGAATTTTTATGCCTTTTGCATAAGGTTATGTTAAAATTGCATCCCGTTTTGCAGCAGCTCATACACATCCAAATCCATCTGCAAATATCCCGCAGTTTCCACAACAGTGAAGCCACCAGGAGCCCAGAGATGAGACAGTGATGAAACCCCCATCTTCTCACTTGCAGTGTGTCATATGCAGATTTATATTGCCTGAAAAAATAAATAGCAACCCTCTGACAAGAAGGTAAGATAGGGATTTATTCTTGCTTTGCCTTTAGGTACCACACATCTGAGTTTGAACTCTACAAATTCCAGGAAGCCAAAGAGCAAATCAGAACAAACAAATACCAACACAGCTCTTTTTTCCCAGGTCTGGCACCACCAGCCTGCTGGTTTAGCAGTTCCTGTAGGAAGTGGTCTCTTCATACACCTGTTTTAATTGCAGTGTTTGAGACCATTGCCTACTTCGGAAAAGGTATTTGTCCTTCCCAACTCATGGATCCTGTTCTCATACACATCTATAACTAAATGAGACTTTGCCTATTCACTAACTTATTTTTGTTACAACATACCTTGTATTTACCTTCTTACCCATATGTATAACTCACTTTAAAATTAATAGCTTATCTAAAGTCTTCCTAGGAAAGGAATTAGAACCAAATTTTCTCTTCAGCCACTTAGGAAAATTTGGCTCCATAAGAATAGTTATCACAGAAATCCCCAAAATACATCTCCCTACACTCACCACACCACAGCATGTGCTGTGCCACAGCCATTTCCTCTTTCTGAAGATGCACATAATTGTGGTGGCTTAGATAATGCAGCGAGCGTAGAGAAATGGTAACTTGTGAAATGGAAAAATGGTAGTTTGCACAGTAATTGCAAGCCATCGTAAATGCCAGATTTACTTAACCGCAAGAAAGAACAAAGGCTGGCCCCAGTATGAGGCAATTAAACTCCACAGCAATCAAAATAAAAATAAAAAGCCTTTTTCACAAACGTACTTTTTTGTTTTTACTGGAAATTGCAAAGCAGCTCAGCTTCAGTGAATCAGAGACTGAGTCAAACTACAGGTCTCCTCTCCACAGCGTCTGGTCTGTGCTTCCGCTGGACAGTTGGCACTTTTCCGAGAAGAATGGGGGGTGGAAGAAGAGAAGAACGGGCACCAGCTCAACATTTTCTTTTTCAAAGTATCAGCCAGGTCAAAGAGAAGCAGGCATTGTTCCACAGGGACCTGAAGCAGGTTCAGTGTTTGTCTGGCATTTGAGATAGGATCTCATCTTCACTGATGGGCACTCTGTTTATGGAATCAAATCCATAACAAGTAATGAACAAATTCATTTGGCATATAAAGTCACACTTCATTATTTTTCCAAAATCTAGAGTTATAGTTACTTAAATTTAGTAGGTGTAATAACTAATAAAGCACTTGAGTTAATACAACCCAAAAGCTATGAAAATTATAAGAATACTTTTACAGCATCACAATGGGTCAGTCTCCTCCTTTGAGCAGCATTATTCCCTCTCTAGCAAGGTTGCACTCTCTTTTGCATCCCCATCTCTTTTTATTCAAGCCAATTACCCCTGTGCCCATTCCTTCAATTTATTTTGTAGGTGGCTGGGATGGGAGGGGGGGGGGGAAGAGATGAGGGAAAACCAGAAAGTATTCTAAATTAAAAAAAGCTCTAGACACTCTACTACATTCTTAACAAAGAAAACTTGAGGCAGTGTGAAAAACTCTTTACATATTATCCTTTTATAAGAACTTTTCTCCTCTAGCTAGTTCACCAATCTTTTTATTAAAAATAATAGTAATAAAAAAATAGTGTTCTAGCTCCTTACTCTTTTTCTCCCTTCACCTCTCCTTTCTGACACGCTGCATTTGCTTTTGAAAGGAACTGAGAACTTTGAGCCTTTTCCATACCTGGTGTGCTAGCTGTTACAGGGGCCTTTCATTAGGAGATTACATAAATGGTACTTGAAGAAATAATAGTGCAAAATAATATTCTAAAGGAACAATTTATTTGTGCAATAAGAATCGCCTCATTTATTTTCCATAGAAATAGATCTGATTAAATTCATGTTCTTATTTTCAAAGCCCATTAAACTGTAGTCTGCCTTTGGCAAACAGTACAGAGATTCACAGTGCTAAACAATGCTTTGGGTTTGTTTATAGTACGTTTTCTTTACTATAATTCTGCAACATAGCTTCTTGTATTCAGGTTTTGACAATGGCAAATAAAATTCTGCTGAAAATAGAAATAACTAACAAGATTGTCATGAATAATTCCATCTTTCTAGCTGCATCCAAACAATGCAAGATTTGAGACAAAAGCTGAAATTATACGATGTACAAGGTGCAAGAGCTGCCACCCAGGATCATAAAGGCAGGAGCTATGAAGCAGAACTCAAGGTACAGGCAACCTGATGCATCCTAAACTATTCTCCTGACTGTCCTTTAGGCACAATTGCCAGGCTTTCCATGGAAATAGCTCCAAATCTGTCACCAGGTGCCCTTCCACACCACCAAGACACATACTAGTGCTACAATTTCATGTTACATCATTTTGGTCCCATGTGTAGTACCCAGGCCTATTTCATTGCTGACCTTTCTGCAACATGTGTTGGGTCCTGAAGACTATTATGAAAACAATTATATAAATCCTAACTTTTGCTAGAGCTGAACTGTACAGAGCTATTCTGAAAGTCTCGAGGGGAAGCTGCACACTGTTTTGGACTGCCAGACACTGGAGGCTTGGGGGCATTTTAGAGCTAAAAAGGGAAAGCAGATTGGGGGGGGCAGGGGGATTAGAGAAAGGCAGTGGGGGAGAGGAGAGATTTATGTGCTCAGGAGAAGAATATGAACTCTCAAGTACTTACTAGGGAATTTACAGCATCTGCTGTTCGACAGAAACAAACTCTCGCAGTCATTGGCTGCATTAATCCAACACACACTCAGGAACACATCTTCCACTTACATGATAATTATGAGCCAGGCTCTTTTTTTTGTTTGTTTTGTTTGTTTTGTTTGTTTTGTTTGTTTTGTTTGTTTTGTTGTTGTTTGGTTGGTTTTTTTTTAACTACATTCCCCCCCCAAACCCCCAACAAATATTCATATCTATATCTAGCTGAGCAGAGCGAAAAATGAAAGTTACTCCATCTTCCAAAGCATAGAAAACCCAACCTCTAAGTGGGAAACAACACAAATTTACATCCCTATCTATACAACCTTAGTTTCAGCTTGCAAGTGCAAATGCAGTACGCATAGCATGTAACCACAACAACACCCTGACAGTTTAATTTTAAAGGCTAAACAGATTCAGGAGGTGAAAGATTTTCCCCTCCAAATTCTACATTTCAGAGCCAGTTAATTGCTTCTCCATTTGCAGAGGACAACACAACAGTGGTGAAAGCTTAGAGGACACTTCACCAGGAAGCATATTTAAGATTTATTCTGGGTTCAGAGATACTGATTTCAAAATGATACTTCAGATTAAAAAAAGCAGTGACTTACATCACTTGGCCAAATCACCTGCTGTCAACTGTCCAGCCAGTTGAGGTTTGGTTTTGGTTGTTTGTTTTCTCTTGGTAACTAATTCCCCAGCAGTGCTACTATTTGGCAGAAGCAGTTCCTCTACAGCAAGGCACTCAGGAGCATTGTACTCAGTGACTGCTACGGGTGCCTACCAACACTGCTTTTCCCAGGAACACAGCTAGGGAAATGCAGTCTTACAGTTACTAAACCAGTTAGTCTTTAACACCTGGAGCAGAGAAAGGCAATTCTATGGCCAGGAAAGCTTCTTCAGGGATGACTGCAGAAAGCATAATTTGAATGCTGAGAGCAAGGCCGTGGTCCAGCCAAGAAAGTTGCAAATATTTTAAATGAGGTAATCCGAGGATGCTGATGTTTTACATCTGCTCCTCCAGGGGTTGGTTTTATTAATATCCAAGATGATGAGGCCCTAAATCCAGCCCTCGATCATGAATTGTCAAGGAGATCTCTATTTTTACTGATTCATATATGGAGACTGTAAGCAGTAAACTCCCTCGATCTATGACCAAAGTCTGCAATAGACTCGCTGCATTAAAATGACTGAAACATTGTTTTTCTAGGTTGATTTGCAAGCAATGTATGCTGAAGGATAATGCTCACACTTTTTACAGGCTGATTACCTGCTGTTGTTTCTGTTTGTTTGTACTGTCACAGACTTAAATACACACTTATTTAAATAAATTCATTCTTGCTGACAGAGGCTCCTGCAGTACAGCAATGACTAAATAGAAGTTTTAGGAGCTCATGGGGGTTGCCCGTGGGAAGGAAAGCCCTTGGGGTGTTGCTGCACTGCCGTGGAGATACCTCTGAACAGTACTGAGCAAGAAGACTCTCAGCTACCCTGAGAGCTGAGCAGCCAGTGCCCTCAAGAGCATCACTAACGTGCCTCACTTTACACAAGAAAAGGGGCCGATTTTGTACAGTTTCAGTGTAGAGCCAGAGGACAACTGTGAGTCACCATCATCCAGCTCTACAGACGGTCTTGTTTTCAGCTTAAAAAAAGCACACACACCAGAGTCAAAACCACAGAAGCAACCATACTTACACAAGCTCCAGGTCCACAGAAAAAAGCCATGGCCTTCCCCTCACGTGCTGAAGCTGACACCTTCTTTCCTGTCTCAAATAGCTCTTCACTGTGGTACTTAAGTCAGTGACACACACTGATTTCATGCTTATCAAACATCACTTAAAACCAGCACTCCATAAGCTGCTGTATTCAACCAGTGCTCCCTGAGCTGCTGCACTCAAACTACCTTCTGCACAAAAGGCAACAAAAAAATAAACCCTTCCCCCCCACCCACTCTCAAATACCTTCCAAGCCTCTTAGTGTAAACCTAACCCACCTGTGCAAGCTGGCAAAGAAGCCCAGGCTGTTCTTGTCAGCACAAAATAGCAGTGGAAGGGGAGAAATAAATAACCCCAGCAGAAGCTGTGCCTGAGAAAAGCTGTCCTGCTCGCAATCGAGTCAACAGCAAAAGTCCAACCAAGAAGCAGTATTGCACCTGCCATCAGCTCAGTGCAATACTCTCCCTTTCCCTGTGCCTTCCTGTGCAGCTTGCTAAAGAAAAGAAATTCCCAGTGCATCCCTTATCATCTTACTGGAAACACAAGAAAATTCATTGCACCCAGACCCTGTGCTTGTAACGCTGATCGTGTTTCAGTATAACTGATGAATAAAGGAAAGTCTTACATAACAGTCTTCATTCAGAACAATTCTGCAGCTTTAAATCCACTTCATGCATTTACAGTCACATAAAAGTAGAACACTTTCCCCTAGAAGAAAAGTGAGGGTGGTAGGAAAAGGCAATGTCTTCCACTGGCCCATTTAACAAATGAAACGTTTACTTTCTGTTTGGTGTAAAGTGACAGCCAGCTTATTAGAGCTGACACTGATCCTCCCGAGAGGATTTCAGTGAGCGAGTCGCACAGGTGAAGGTCAAAGCAGCAAAAGGAATTAAATGAAGAGAGGAAGGAAGCGGCTTCCTCTTAAGGACAGAAATTAGCTAACAGAAAAGTGATTCCTAATGTGGCCCTTGCTAGTTGGAAATACAGCACTTGCAAAACGCTCTGTTCTTGACAAATGCTTCCAAGACACTTTCTGAATTTCAGTTTTTCATACCTGGTCACAGCTCTGTGTGCTGTGGACACAACCCCAGTGCAGGGCTCGCCTGCGCTAAGGGCTCGATCAGCACCATTTGTGCCACATCGCTGCCTGACTTAAGCTGTATCAAAAGCAATACCTGTAATATTCTTACTGATGTACCATTTTGATGTATGTGAGAAGGATATATAACATGGGATGATCCCCTTTTTGAAGTGAATGGTAAGACAAACACAGCCGCGCTGCCTCAGTGAGTTTTACCTTCCCTGCCAGGCGCACGCCGCTGGCTGCAGAGCTGAACGACTTGGCTGCCTGCCCTCGGCAGACCTTCAACAGCCTGGAGGAACTGATCAGCCAAAAGATGATCCAGTTTTGCCATGGTTTGTTTAGCACTTCTGCTTTTGCCTCCTCAGGTCCAGCCCAGGCCACAGCTGCCCTGCAGCACTCAGGGCAAACCAGGTTTGGCTTCCAAATTTGGTGAATCCTTCAACTGGGCAAATACCAACAGTGTGAGACATGCCTTAGGTCCCCCCTCAACCAGCATTTATTACATCTTTCACATTTTAGGAGAGCAGAAGAGCAGCTGAAAGCACTAAGCCCATACTCTGTCAGAGCAGCCCCTCTGGAAATCTCTTGCTCTGAATATTTCAGCTCCCTTCCAGCGCCGGTTTTAAGTCCTTCCTGACCAAGAACCCAAAAAGCCTCAGAGCAAGCAGTTTCTGGCTATCAGTGACAGCTGGGCAGTCTGGACCTCCCTAAAAATTCTTTTAGTCAATGAGGTGCATTGGGGTTTTCGGGGACGTGTAAATTAAAGTCTAATGGGTGACAGCATCTCTGGTTTTAATGCCAGTGCTCTCCAGGCACGCTTGTATGATAGAAGGTCTTCTTCCTTCACGCAGATATCGCTTACTTAAAATTATGGGGGCCTATCCTGGCTACAGACAAATTAACACAGCTCCACTGACTACGTCTGCTGGGGTAGGAAGTCTGGGACCAGCACCATATAAAACCAGCACCATTTCTCTAAAAGTAGCTTTTCACTGGTGTCTGTTAGGTCTGACCAAAACATTTTCTCAGTAACTTTGGCAAGGTGACATCCTGGTATCACAAATGACCATGCACAGCTCCATGTAAGAGAGCAATCAGGACCGCAGAAACCAGATTGTTGACACTTGATCTAACTAGGGATTAAGGTCCAAACTTCATCATATTTGAGAAGAAATCTTCAATTCCTGAAATGCATCAGGCAAGTAATCTGGTCTGTTGAATACTGTGGTCATTTTTCATAGCTAGGCATGGCATACAGATTCTTTTCCTCCTAAACACAAAGAGTAAAAAGTGAAAAGTATTATTACCTGGTTCCTCTGCAATCAGAGGGAAATGATTCCTGTTTAGGCCACCAGACCTGGCACCGGTGACCCTGCATCACCACGGGAGCTCACACAGGAATGGTTCCCAGCCGTTTCCAGCTATGCTGCACTATTTTCCTGTAGGAGAGGAGAGCTGGCCAGAGTACAATACAGTTTCACCAAATGTTTGAAATTTGCTAGATGAACAAGTGTGCAGAGCAGGTGCCTTATCCCCATGCATCACACCTTTTCCAGTAAAATAAGAGTCAGAAATACAACTTTCCAATTCTCAAACCTCCTTCAAACCACTCCTAGTACATTTGAGTTGTTTTGCCAGACTTAAGTCTTTTTTTGGGAACCCCTCTTTCTTATTTAACACAGGAGTGCTTGATGTCAAAGGTACACTCAGAAATACACATAAAAGAAAGACAAGATCTGAGGAGTGTGGCTTAGGTAAAGTTTTGCCAAGTCCCAGATCTATTCATCTGGTGTACTCCAGTTTCAATCAACAGTTTCAATCCTGACACTCTGGATAACACCCTGAGCTGGAGCACATCTCCACAGAAACCCCCAAGGAATAGCTATAGGTAATCAAATAAGTTGCTTGGCCGTACACAATTGCCATGTGCCATGAAATACTGAAGAAAGCCACTTGCACACTATTCACACTCAATATAGAGCACTGCTCAGATAAACATGCTGAGGCAGAAACGAGATAATAACTAGCTCTAATCTCTTTTAAAGGTCACAAGCCTGCTAAAATGTTTCCAATGCATTTTCAAGTATGAGCCTACCCAAGCCTGTGGATCTCTTTCCTTCTGCTGGGCTCCCAGCACGACGTGTTTCTCCTTCCTGTGGAGCTCTGCCTGCAGAAGTGCAGCCTTCTCAGGACTATTTCTCTGGGCTCTGATGTCTGCAGAGTGAGGCTCTTTCACCAGAATATCTGCCCCCTGACACCTCCCGCCCCATCGACCTCTGCAGACAGAGCGTTAGTGTTCAGAAAACACAGGAGGGGAGAGCAGGGAAACAACTGAGCTACTTGACTTGCAACTAAGAGCAATCTGTTTAGAAGTCCAATTAGAAAAGTTATGCTTAACTGTCACTAGGGAGGGAGGAAGAAGCAAAGAAGAACTCTTCTTGCTTAAGAGATAAGGACAACAGTATCTAATCCCAGCTGAAGTTCTTCCCTTCAGGCCTAACAGGAGTTCACTCTGCTGGGTCCTCTGTGCAGCTCTCCCAAACCAATCTATCCTTCATCTGCTGACCTACATTATTCAGAGAGACTCTTCCAGCAATCAGGAAGACAGCATGGGTATTGATCCCTTGAATCTCCTTTTAGACAGCACTGCCACTTCTGACACTCTCGGGGACCCCTACAAAGGGCTACAAGACCCCCTACAACACAAGGCATTTCCATATGGACCAGTGCCACCCATTTTATGGCCCATTAAGACCAGATAGCCACCCAGGGAGATGACTGAAGAATGAAGAATGGAATTAATTGGGCTAGGTACACAGGAGGCAAAAGAAAGTTGGCACACAGTGGCTCATGCTACTCTAGCTGATTACACTGGTAGTAAACCTTGTACTCTGAGACCACATTTGCTTTCCAGGCCCAAGAAAAATATGTGCTTCCTCCTGTGTTCATTAAGTCGGTATGAAGACTGGTACACAACCCCTGTTAAAGAAAATGTTTCCTATAGCTCTACCACCCTGTATGTGTCTCTCCAGCAACTTGCTTTGAGTCCATTTCGTTTCCTCTTTCATCACCAGAACTTTCTGCCATAAATACCACATTAAGTACTTGGCATTCAGAAAATAAAAAGTAAAAAGAGGTGAATGGACACAGAACACATCTGCACACAGAGTGATGGTTGTAGAGAGCAAGAACAATGGCAGTGCCCTCTGGAAGGAAGATTTACATAGGCTAACAGATGACTGCCAATAAATACTAATATCCTTTATGCGACACTGCACGCCTTAACCCCATTCCCTTAATGCTTTGTTACACATTTTACCTCATATGACACTGGTGAGATTTAAAGCCACCTCAAAGAGTACAAGGGTATATAAAAGAAGCAGAGTAACATTTTGATTACCTCATACCAGTGAGGAGGAAACAAACTAGTGATGACAGTAAAGTGTATGTATATTATGTGTATGCAAGTATATAATATACATGTATAGTACATACAGTCTAATATGCTGTTCTTCAGTATTCCAAGCATCCTCCCTATGTAGAGTCATGTAGACCTACAAAATCCATAAAACATTTCATAGAATCATAGAACACCAGGTTGGAAGGGTCCTCAAGGATCATCTAGTCCAACCTTTCAAGGTAAAAAAAAAATAAAATAAAACCAAACAAACTTTAAATGAGCTGGCCCAACACCCTGTCACGCTGAGTCTTAAAAGTGTCCAGTGTAGGGGAATCCACCACTTCCCTGGGGAGAATATTCCAATGTCTATTCTAGCATCTATCAGACTTGTCTTTAAACCACATGCTTCATTTAGTTAAAGACAGGAGGGTAAGCAAGGCAGTGAAAAAGGTCTTCCTGAAAATGGCCCTGTTATAGGAAGAACCTGGTACAACTGTCTTTACACTGCCAACACACTTCCACACCCCATCTGGACATAAACCACTCTAAACAGAAAGCATAATTATACCATTACAGCGTCTTTCAGTCTGTCTGTAGAAACTGCCACATGTGCAGCTGAGAAAAAGTATCTAACCCAGTAATAGCTTTCCCTTTCCAAGAGGAAATATTTGCAACCGCGTACGCAAGCTTTAGGAATACAGAAAGAAGTGCCTAAAGGCTGAGCTCTGTTCACTTGCCATGGACTTCAGAGATAGGACAGTTCACATAAAACGAAGATGTGCTTCAAAATAAAGTAACGATACAGAAATATACATTAAGCTACAGAAACAGAAGTCTTGAGCAGCAGAAGCAAGCATTCTGAAAAACTGCATTATCACATACAGATTCACCTCCCTTTTCTCATCCAAAGCGTATGAAAGTTCCAGTCCAAAAGGCATTGACAGAAAAAGTTGCTGAACTGCCTAAACACCCCATTGGACACACTCGCTGTTGGTATGGATTTAAACTCACAGGCAGCTCGGAAGACTACGAACAAATAGCATGACCTCATAATAATTACCACTTGTTCTCATTTTCTTTCTATAGATACCAACAAATACACTTTTTCTGCCTTTTCAGCTGAAGCAGCCAATTACCTGCTGTGCTTTGTAAGCTCCCATCCACACTCCCCAGGAAACGGATAACATGCCGTGCAGCACACTGAGGGGAGCTCACTCAGATGCAAAACAATTGTGAACTTACTCAAGTAAAGTCTCTCTGCTGCGTTCGCAGGCTGAGCTACGCGGCAATCGTATTTATTCGCTGCTGAAAGACTATACTTTACAGTTACAACCCTGGCGAATACTGAGCATTTAAATAATTCTGCTTTTGCTTAGCTGCACAAAGGGATTTTATTCTTCTACCACAGCTGTACACAAAAGAATAGAGTGCCATTGCAAATCAAAACTCCTGAAGTTGCTACTCACCAGTTTGTGATTATATACTCTGTAAGCCCGATGAGCTGAAAAGATGTTGTTGCAGAAGATGAAAGTTAAAAAAAGCAGGCAAAGTTAGCAGAGATGAAGGGAAACTGGCATAAATCCTCTCTTCATTCATCTGCTTAAATGTTCCTGAAGACTAAAAAGGACCCCAAAGAAAGTGCTCTCAGCAAAGGCTACATCCTCTTGTCAGTCAAACCCTGCATAGTTTCAGCTAGGCAGCCGTCCAAAAAGACATGGAATTATTCTATTTTTGTCTCCCAATGCAAGTGGAAACATTTTTACAGATCTGTGGTGAGGATTTCAATTTTTGTAGCGGTCAGCTGGTAGAGGAATGTAATTAAAGACCCTGTTAAACATAAGACTGTCCACAAAGGAGGAACTGGCTAAATCTGGAGATAGATAGCAATTCCATTACAATAAAGTCTGATACAGAAGCACAATAAAAGCTTTCAACGAGGTCAAAAATCCAGATGTGGTTTACTGAAAGAAAGCTGCAAAAACCTGATTTTTAAAACCAGCATTGTTGTCAGGAGCAGTGGGACACCACCACATTTTCACCAAAAGTAGGCTTATCTTCCTTAATGAAAGAATTTTAGTTTAAGAGAAAAAAAAGTATTATGTGGAAAGCTAAACATTTGTTCTACCACCCTTGTTATGTCTGGTATGTTACTGCTTTTATTCAACACAGGTGTTTCCTTAGAAGTACTTCACTGATTTATAAAATAAACCTTCTAAACTTCTGACTTTTTAAAGTAGGAGAATACCTTGGATATCATATTTTTCACTTCTGTTGTATTTAATTTTTACTCTTGTTATATCAATAAGGAACTGTGTTTGTTCCCTGTGTACATTCAGTCTGGAAGCTGACACTGGAACTCAGCGTACATCTTCACTGATCCCTTGAGCTCTCCAGATATGAGACTTTCCTCACAAGGGAATCTTCTAGTTCAATTCCCTCAAATCTTGTCATCACTGAGGAGTCCCCTCTGTCTTCTCCTCTCTGCTCCAACTTCCTCACCCATTGCCCCTTTCGTGCTTGCTTGTTACTCTGCTCCCATCAATCCCCCTTTGATGTCCTCCATCGCTGCCATTTTCCTCATGCACTGATACCTCTTTTTAATCCTCTTTGTAGCTCTAAGTGACTGTCTCCTGGTCCTGCTCACCAGGTAAATGCCCTACCCTGCCAGTCAGACTTCGGGCTTCTCCAGGCAGTGCTGCCTGCTAGGCCACTTCCCAAGCCACTCCTTAAATGTAGAAAGCTCTCTCCTGAACAAGTCCATGAAGTAAGCTGGTCCTGGCTGTCATCATCCCTCAGGTCAAAGCTTTCATCCATATGCACCAGAAGACACGAGTCAACTGTAACAGTAAGCTGGAGGGTTGTGAGAACAAACAGTGCCTTTTTTAACAGAGAAGAAAAGAAGCACTCGCTGTGCCCCTGTTCCCTGGTTCTCCATACTTCTATGTTACATTTTTGCTCTGATGTTTCAAGTTTCCTGACAGTATGAACATGGTTGGGGTAGCAAATATCTCTTACTACATTTTGAATCCAGGCTTTTTACACTGCCGGGCATTATCGCAAAGGAGGCAAGAAATAAGCTCTTTCTTAACATCTTGCTACTTATTATCTTCTTCCTCCAATCACAGCTCTTGTGAGATGTAGCTTCAACTGAATGAAAAAGATTCATTTTCATTTTAGGGATGAAAAGGGGAGAGAGAGAAAACTCTGTATAGATGGGTGCACACACATTACCAGAAAAGACAACGGGCTATTAAAGCTTCAGCAGGACAAGAGACTTTTTGCACTTTGAAACGTCTCAGGCACATTGCTGTGCTGGTTTCCCTAACCAGGAACATGACATGCTATCATCTCATCCTTTCATTCTCATATTTGCTGAGAGTGGTCCAGGAAAATATGAAGGAGAGAAGCGTGAGCTGGAGTAGGGCACGGGGGTGAGGGCAGAAGGGCAAAAGGAAGCTCTAACGGCCAAGGTGCAGCTCTGCTTAGATTACATTTAGGGAAGGATAAGGATATGGCAGGATTATCTTTAAACTTGTCAGTCCTTTTCTTGCTGGAACAGGGGTTGAATGTTTCCATTTAAACCTTAGTCACAAGGATCCCCGGTAATCCTTCACCTCTTGCCTCGTGACAGGGAGAGGCATTTTTTACCTGGGATAGTGCTACGGGGGTACCCAGGAAACCATACACTTTCTTCAGCATCATTTTTAACTCAGAGTTTCTGAACAATGACACGTGCATCCCCTCCCGGGTCCTACAAGACTAACTGTGCCTGGTCTGCCTGACGCCTACTGATGGACTGTTCCCCTTTCTCTCCTCCCAAGGAGCCATTTGAGACCAATCTTTAGTCCAGTCACCCGGCGCCCTCTCCCATAGTAAAACTGAGGCTGTTTTTACAGGTTGCTCCTTCCCAGGTGACCTTTCTCACCAGTCCTTCTGTGAGCATCTGGGCAAAGTGCCCTGGTCCCTGCACCCACTACAGCTCCACCTGCACCTCCAGAGCCTGGTGTGACTGGGGAGAGGACTGCATCTTCCAAACTGGGCCGGCAAAGAGGGTTTGGTTTTCCTTGTGCCAGCCCAAATACAGTAGCAGTTCATGTCAAGGATGAATGGTGCCTTTAGGATGACGGAAATTTAGGGAGTTTATCATTTATGAAAAGATCTGTGCTCAGTGCATCTCCCAAGTAATAAGACTCAGAGTGACATAATCTAGAAACTAAGGCTCTCAAACCCTATCTTCCCCACAAGACTGAATAGCCTGTCTGCATTTCCACACCTTCTCTCTGCAGTGCACAACTCAAAACAAACAACGGGCACTGATGTCGGTCATTGTTAAACTCCATGGCCAGGACCTGGTATTGACTACAATTCCCAATCAAGGCTTTGCACACCCGCCATTATTAATGTCTAATTAACATCACACTTCTTGCTGTCTGGCTATCAGCCACTATTACACCAGTATGACACTGACTTTTAAAATGGAGATGCTTTATGGCACCTATTGCTTAACTGTCTTGTTCTAAAATTGCTGGTCTCCAAAATCCATCCATTTTCAGGAGTTCTTAAAAGGCAAAAAGCTCTGGATTGAGATTACTGTTCCATTATTGGTCAGAGTGTTAATTTCCTTCCTGTGATACCAGGCTGCTTATCATTTTTGACAACACATTTAATTGCTGTTGCAGCCTCCACAGCTTTTTCATAGGTGCTGTCAAGATTATTTTAATTAACATAATATCTCTAGGGAGGTTAATGAAAACCAGGACAAAAATTCCAACAGGACTTTGTCATGTACCACTCTTCATTAGCAGGTTCATAAGAAAACAAATTCCCACAGTCCTGACTCATGGAGATCAGAACACCCTTGGAGCTATGGCTGCAGCTCCCACCTTTGCCATGCAGATCCAGAGCCCCTTCCACAGGTTAACCATTAGGCAAGGTCTCTAAACCCTCAGTATTCAGCCCATTCTTGTTACTCTCCTCAGAAATACTAATGACCATGGGGCGGATAAAATTCCCTTCATTATGTCTAATGCTATTTTGATAACACCACAGACACAACATGGGATCTTTTATAACTTTATCAAAGATAAGACAAGTCAGTGTCATTTCTTGCTGGAACTTTTTAAAAACAGCTAAACGATACCACGTGTGGGAATCCGATGCTTCCAACAGTAAATGCTCTCAGTCACACACACCCACTACAGGTTTTTTTAAAGCAGACTAATCTCTGCTTTAAATAAATCTTGCATATAATTAGACAAATCAATAATCTGCTGAACAATATTTTTGTTTTTTCAGCTAGCCACCCTCACTTAGTACAAAACCATATGTCTGCAAACTGTTAATCTAGTCAATGACAGGCTTTCGGTCACAGCAGCTCAGCTTGGCTCTGTGCATGCTTACAGTCCTCAAACTTCGCAAGCTCTTTCGGTAAAGTTTCTTGCAGTTACACTCATGAGTGTATAGCTCACTCATTAGTAATTCTTCATCCATTTTAAATATGATTTACGTTCTGCTTCTGTATCCTTCTTTGTGTGTAGGTGACAACAGGCACATCAGTCACCTTCTGCAATGCAAAGCAATGCCTTTGGAGCCAGCTGGCTATAGCTTCAGGCTCCTCTTCCAGCTCAGCTACTGGTTTTCTGTCACTTTCTGTCCCATGATCAAACCACCACTACCAGTGCTTTTATTTGAAAGAAATGGTCCCCTCCCCAGGCGACTCCCCTCTGTACCGAGTGTACACCCCTACCCATTGAAGAAAAACTGCAAAGTCCGTATCTCTGTAGAAGCAGCAGAACTGGCAAAGTTTGCTTTCCTGCAGGTTTCCATGCTGTTTATTACACTTCCCAATCCCAGCTCCTTACCATGTCCCATATATACACCCATTATAGCTCCCCTGCTTCCCTCCGACAGACTCCAGACCACAGTGACTGACTGTAAAAAAGATCAGCTAAATCCTCACCTTTCCCTTAGTAGGAAACCACCTGGATGAAGATTTTGATAAAGCTTGTAGGAATTCAATATCTATGAGATGATGGGATTTTACAGACTTTCCTAGCTACACAGCTGTCAGACGAGTCCTACTCCTACCTGGGAAGTGCCCATTCTGATGTGAGGATACTGGGTATGACTGACAAATACTCACACTCCACTCTGGAAAGCAGCTCTGAATGTCGTGGCAGAGCACAGCGCAGCTGGGTGAAATTTCTTATAAGCTACCGATTGTGTTACGTACTGCTCATGTGAAAAACACACAGTTGTTAAATTAATTATCTATTGGTACCAAAAAAGCCCCTGGGAAACAAACTGGAAGGAATCCCTTATGAGGTTAACATTTCTGCTCTTCATCAAGGGCAGACAGGAGGCTGGGAGCCTACTGCAGATACAGAAAAATCAGTAGGCACAGGCACTATCAGAGCTATTTGCATGGAAAGCTTGGCCAAACAACTGGCTCACCCTCATCCTGCCTGCAAGTATGAGCTTTCTTCTGTTAGTGGAAACATATTTGTAATGTAAAGTTGCCAAACATAAATCAGCCTTGAAAAGGAATAAATAGAGCAAGTTAGAAGATTAAAACCATGGGAACGAACTGAAATGTACAACTGTGATTTTCTGCGGGGGAGGCAGGGGATTCTTGCTCTCTCTCAGTATCCATCGGAGCATTCTCTAGTAAAGGGACAGCATTGTTGCTCACTCTCAGACTCAGACTTGCTCATGCATTTTTTGTGACTGCGATGATGA
The DNA here is from genome assembly GCA_027560015.1 of Chloroceryle amazona. Lineage (NCBI taxonomy): Eukaryota > Metazoa > Chordata > Aves > Coraciiformes > Cerylidae > Chloroceryle > Chloroceryle amazona. The sequence continues at coordinate 81,700 of JANHFX010004106.1, forward strand.
CTCAAAGCCTTTTCTATTACCCTTTCCTATTATAAACCTTCTTTAGCTCCTAAGAGTTCAGATGCTTTCTGCTGTAAGGATAAAGGAGCTCTTCACTCCTCACACACTGCAGTGATTCTGATTACTGGGAGGATATTTGAAATGTAATATTGTGAGAAGAGGTGTAATTATGTCTGTATTTGAATGGAGCTATTCTAAGGGGCTTTGCAATGCAGACTTTCATGGCTGCTATAGGCCCTCGGGGTCAAGCAGTTTATTAGGAAATAATCAGGACCCAAAAATGGTCTGGTTGTTTTTTGGGTGCCTGGCAAATTCCACCACCTTCTCAGGAATCTGGTATTAATTGTTCTCATTGTAAGTACTCAGACTGGCCACTATGCACTGGCATTGATACCAGCACTCCTCAGTACTCACGGTACCACCAACGTGCTTTTCATTCTTTTCCTGGCTATCATCTCTGGTTGCATCCTGCAAATACATTCACACAACAAAAACGATCCTTTCTGCTCAGCCTCAGTTGCCTTATTTCACCCAATGCAAATTAAGTAGCATCCCAAATTCTGTTAAGATTAGGGCATATTTCTTGCTCGATACAGCTTAATCAGAACTGGCCCCCAGCAACTTGAAAGAGGAAAGAAGCAGAATAATATTTCCTCTTTGAATTTAAGGCTTGCATTTTAGCCCTTTGCAGTTTATCTCCTCCTATTTTACTTTTTATATATTCACACTTAATGAGCATTCTCAATCTGCTTAGCCTTGCTCTGTCTTGCCCCCATGGTAATGGGACTACTGGGAGGGCCTGCAGTAAGGCACACACCAAGGGCTTTGCCTGACTGCCACTTACACTGCTCTTACACTTCTGACCAGAAAATGTGAACTTCCTTTCTCCCTTTCTGCCGCCTTCACGTGTTCATTTCCAACAACTTAATATTGTAAAACCTGCTGTAAAGGCAATGGAGAAAGCCACTGCTGTTAGAGGAAAGCAGCCTTTCAGTTCTCAGCCAGCCTGACCGAACCCAACGGCTCTGAGAAGACCAGGTTCCCGCGTGCTCTTCCCACCCGTATGAGCACTGTGGCCTAAAGCAAGGAGTTTAAGGAGGGGTTTGCCAGGATAGCCCGCCGGCTGGAGTGCGGGCTGCAGGCAGCAGCAGTCAAGCACAGGCTGAGAGGGGAGCCAGTAATCTCAAGGGCCATTCTTGGGGGATTTCCACAAGCCTGAGTTACTGTCTCTCCTGAGTGCCTAACAGTGCACCCGAAGCGGCCAGAGATCGTGCTACAGGCCTCTGGCAAGGCCGCTTCTATAATGCAGCACTTCAGTCTCGTGGCTCTCAGTAACAATCCAGTCATGCGAGAATGCCAGAGCTGCTGGAGTCCTTCCATAAAAACCGAGTAGTCTCCACATTCAAATGTCCTCCATTACAAGACAAAATTAAGGCCTTGCCCTCCAAAAAAAATAAGCTGAATGGCTGGAAAGCTCATGTGCAGAGACAGCTGGACTGGATAGGGAATAACACCGAAAACAGCCCCGCGACTGTCAAAAGTTCAGAGAAGCAATAACTAAACATTTCAGTCCTATTGACAAAGATATCACCAAAAAAATCAAGTCAAAAATCACAAGCCTGTTGTGCAGGAGAAGTCATTAGTACATAACTTTTTAGAATAAATGGTTTGCTAGTGAAGCTCCCTATAAATTATGATCTCTTGGAATTCAAGCTCAGAGAATAAAATACGAAACCCCGGTACTGTCGATAGCTCCAGCCATCAGGCAGGAAGGAGGAGACCTGTGACAGAGCAAGACATAAATATGTAGAATTTCAAGGAAACAACACTAAAACTTTTCCATGCCTCTGCCAAGCAACACAGTCTCACCAGAGACAGCAAAGGTGGCGTGCACATCTGCTATAGAAAATGCAAAGACAGCAGTCTTCTCCTGCGCGAAGTTAACGCTGTATTAAATCAAAACCTGCATTTCTAGGACTCACTGCAAAGTCTTCTGCAAATGACTTTCAGGATGAAAAATGCCTTTAAGCAGAGTCAGATACTCTGATAGCCATATGCTTAGATATCTAGTAGGAGAGCAAATAGCCCTTCAGCTTCTTACAACAAAGTATCAGATTATTTTGCTAGATTTTACTCTAGGATTACAAGGCATCCTAATAAATTTTACCTTCCTCTTACTGAACAGGAAAAATCATTGTAATAAATTGTAAATTATGTTTTTTAAAATCTTTGGAGGAATAAAAAAATCAAATACTCTGTGACATTCAATGTTGAAGGAACATCTGTACCATGCTCTCAGGGAATTTCAAGTAGTATGAGAGCTCTTAGCAGTAACCACCATCAGAAGGAAGCCAAACATCTAAAATGGGATATCAGCTGAGTTAAATTAATCTGCATATTACTATATCCTTGGATTTTATATTAATATAACACTAAAAGATATTATTTAAGATACAAAGTGCCATGTGGGGAAGCTTGAGTACTCCAGCTTTTCCTTGGCTCATTGTTGGAAAATTCAAAACACCGCCCTGACTTCCAGGCTTAGATTCTGTTTTGTCTGCCAGGTTCTGCCTCATGGAGCCCAGAGTGCAGCTGGCAACCAATGAACAGTATTTCATAACTTCTCAGCCCTCCTGGCACTGCAGGTATCTCACCCACTATTCTGCTCCTGGATTTTCTTCCAGCACTCACCACTACCACACTGAAGCCCAGCAGAAATCTGAATGGCAGCATGATTCTCCACACCGGTGCTTCTCTGCTCTGAGTGGATACCCCCAATCAGACCATTACGTATCACTAGTTTTCTTGAAAGCTGAGTTCAGTTTTAGGGACACAGTTGGTCACGATCCTAACTTTCTCCACCCCAGCCTCTCTGCCTGTGCTGGATACCCTCCTTTAACTTCCCTGCACATAATTAACACATCACTGATCATTATTCAACCCTGACAGCAATAGCAGCACTGTACCTCGAGATGCCTACTCTTAGGTGAGGCCGTACAGTTCCTCAGCTTCAGAAGGCCAGCTGGAGAAATGCTTCATGGGCTAAAATTACATTATTGGTACATACTGGTTTTTGGAACTAGTTCTGTGTCAATGCATTCTGTGTTCCTGCATTTATCTGCAACATTTATTAGGAGGCATCAGCAGATTTGAGCCAGCAAGTTGAAGATGTGTTTTTCTTTAAAGCTGTGCAGAAGTCCATTGCTTTTCATCAAAGCACTTGAATGTGTTTTTAATTTTGTGTCCATGGCACAGAGGCGTGCACTTAACTCTTGTTTTTTTTGGAATTAGACAGACTAATGCAATGACTTGTAGATGAGTAATAGACAGCTACCAAGCACAGTTGTTCCAGTTCATTTGTACAAGGTACTATGTCTGCAGATGCCTACCTGGGAAAGCAAGCCGGGTGTACTGCCCAGGCAGGGCCGTGCCATGCGCTGCTCTCATCTTCAGGGGTGTTCACTACAGTAACTCCCTCTGCATCATTCAGGACCTAATGAATAATTCAGTGAAGTTTCAGTGCTGGGTTTTTTTACTGGAATATCATCCCATGGTTCAGAACCCATCTGGCCTCAGGCATAAAGCCTATGGAAAATGTAGCAGTTCACAAAGGCTGGAGAGAATCTTTTCTATGATGCTGAAGTTCTACAAACTCACGGTACATTTGAGTTTCTGTCACGAGAAAGTCAACTGACCTGAGAAAGTCAGCATAAACGAATTGATATGTACATCTTGTCTCCTTCAGAGACTGTGGCAAAGTTCTGTTCTCTCATCAGATTACGCTGAATTGAAAACAAGACACACTGCAATTTGGGGAGGCCTTCCAAAGAGCAGCTCAGGATGCTCTGCTCCTCTTACACATTAAGGGTAAGCCCTGGGTACTTTATTCGCAAGATGTGAACAAAATAAGTCTTGGTCTATACTGCAAAGAGTCTGCCATTATCACTGTCAGGCAGGTATTATACCAGTAGACACATGGGCTGTAACATAAAACACAGAAGGATTTTGCTGTCACAGAAATACTGTGTAGGGGCAAAAGAAAAGTTACAAAATATTTTGACCAGACCAGCTAGACAAGTGACACTCTGGAGTCTATGGTTACTCTACTTGATAGCAGTGCTCTTATGCCCATAAACTTACCTTCACTTCTAGCATTAAAAGAATTACGAGTAGCTCTCTATTTTAATAGTTAATAATAGGAGTTCATGCAGAACAGAAACTTGATAGGAAACTGTTCTGGATTAAAAATGGGAAGCATATATTAACTTCTTCATTGAGCTCAATAGCTCTACAAAGAATTGATTTTCCTTTACACTATCTGCAAAACTGATAAAAGTCCCCGAAGGTGTTTCAGCTTTTCAGTCAGTTCTCTTCAGAAAGAGAACAAAACCAGTTTTAACTTCAGTAGCTAGTGCCATTTTATGCAAAAGCAACAGAAAGTTACTCTAAATGACATACACCTCTGGGTAACGAAGTTACGCTGGAGACTTCTGTGTCTCTTATGCCCTCTAGCTTCTAGAAGATGTATTTACCAATCTCTCAATTTGAGCACGTTTATATACTTTTAAGTTCTATGCAGTCACTAAAAACTTACTAAAACAGAAAGTGAAATGCCTTCCCTTCTCTTCTTCCCAGATGTAATTTTTAGCAGAGACTGAAACAAAGACATGAAAATGTTAGTGTAGATTCTCATTCCAAACAAAACTTTTGCTTGTCGAAGTGTGTAATCTCACCAGGAATATGCTTTAACTAGAAAGAGCCAACACATAAAGTTCATGAAAAATTCTTAGGCTTCTCTGTCAATATACATAAAATGTTTCAAATGGCTTCTTATTTGCTTTTCTGTAAGTCTTTTGAATGAAAACTAAGATGGTTTTCCTTTAAACGCTGAAACTTCAGCACTTGAGGGTCAGATCCATGTCCTTTTCCTGTTTAATTCTCTGTTTCTATTACATTAAGAACACAAATCAATAATTATTTTCATTCAGTTTAACACTTAGATAGTATCTTTATAGAACTATGAAGAATTTTCCAGCCTAGGAGGAAAGGACTTCATTAACTAAGAGTAAAAACCTTGCTTGGAAAGTATACGCACACCCCAAAATGTCACTGGCAGCTTTGTCTTCCTAAGCCTCTGTATGAGCACTGACATGCTAAAAAGCACCTCCAAGCTACTGAGATTCTTAGGCAGATAGAATCTGCCCATCCACATGAAAGTCACTGCGCTGGTACTGTCGTCCTTCCCCATGATGCACTTGCTTGGGGTTCCTTTGTGGGAACAGGCCATTCCCACACACTAAGAACAAAAACTGTCATCTTGTTCAATCTAACAACATATGTATTTCCTGAGCTAAAAAATCAACTATAAACTCTCTATGTAACTATTTATAAAGTTGTGCTAATTACCATAATTGGCTCCCACCACGAGACTGTGAAGACCTGTAGCAGGCTTTCAAGCACATCAGCAGAGTAATGGGCAAATGAACGTGGCTGACATAAATGATTTGGACTTTCAGAGTGTTTGCAAAGCTGTGAAGAACCTTTTTGCTACTCCAAGTAGCCCTAGGATGAAGTTCTTCCATGGAGCAGAAATGGCCTGAGAGGGAGCAAGCAGAAAGTAAGCAAAATACCCAGTTTTCTAAACAGAAAAAAAAAAAAAAAAGGTTCCTTATGATCATGATTTATGACCTGCAGCAAAGCTACACAGGAAAATGCCTGATGGTGCAATAAATACAGGTCAGTGGGACCTATCATGATGAGAATAATCATGGTCCGGGTGCTGTTTCCACTGGCCCTGACAGAGGAGAAGCAGGTACCCTCCAGCATGCCCAGCACCCTGGGCCACTGGTGCCACAGGGGGACAGGGGCTGGTGACAGGCAGCCAAGCAGCACAGAGCTACACTCCTGCCGCTCTGACAGTGCTGGCACCTCAGGAGATGCGTCAGGACATGCAGTGGGAAGCAGCCTTTATATGTCTCTCTCTCATGGACCAAGAGGAAACACCTTGGCCAGCGGGCAAGGCTGGGGCTCCAGCATGGAGGAGCAGAAGTTATCAACTCCTTGCTTCACTGTGGAGGGGCTGGGACACAGCCTGCCTCAGTGGCACCCGCCAGCTCTAGAGCAACCTGCTGTAAAAGAACTTGCCAGCCCCTAGCATCAGCCTTCCTGACCCAAACGACAGAGGGGACTCAGAGACAGGAGGAGATGACCAGCAACACTTGACTAGTGCTGAAGAAGCAGAACGACATGTTAAGAAAAACAAGGTAACTGAAAACACAACTCTGACTGTCCTCTCTGCCTTCCTATCTCTACCGTGAACTGTGGCCTCGCAGGGAAATGCCTGGGGCACCTGCCAGGCAGCTCACAAACAGGGCTCCTCACTGCATCCAGCACTTTGTAATTACCAAGTTGTTTAGTGTCCGAAGTCTTCATTATTTCCTCTCCTTTGCTTCATCCTGAGGCAATTCCCTTTTTATAGCGTAGCTGCTAGTGTCTCGAGTGTTAAGTGCTGGCAATCTCAGGAGGAGTTACTCAAGTCAACCTTGGGGAGTTACTCAAGAGTGTTGTACCTGTGTCTACCATACTGTCACCTGCAGACCACCACACTCCTTATCATGTAATCTCCTCGGTGAAGACTGGCTTGCAGACTCTGAAAGAGCAATTGGAAAATCACACGGATTTCTCAGGTATACGATATATACTGTAGTTCATGGGCATCAAACTGATGAATACAACGTCAAATTGTCTCATGTGCTAATGGGACAACATGCTGTCAGGAAAAGCTATTGAAAAGAACAAGAAATATTACACACCACCAGAAGTAAATAGAAAAGCCAAACCAGCAAGACAGTAACCATCTTTTGTGGACAGCCAATATGAGTGCAATAAGTACCAAGTGGGATCTATGAGTATTTTCTCACACATGAGGGGGTGGAAAAAAGCCTGCCCAGAGGTACACATTCAAGTTTTAAAGGCAACATTTGCTTTTGTGGAGATGACACTAATAAGTCGGTTGGGATCACACCTCAGCCCCAGCCAAAAGAGTAATTGGTGCAAAAAAGAATTGTGATAAAGCCAAGAATAGAAAGAAAAAAGAAACATTGCAGTGATTTTCATTACTCCAAGGACAGATTGATAGATTGGAAGTCTCCTAGAGAAAGCATTGCAATGTTTGGCATGATTTAGAAATTGGAATTATTTACCTTCTCGGAGGGGAAGGAAGGTACTATACTCCTTGGACATTTTAAGAAAACACCCTTAAAAAGCATAAGGAACATCCATGGTAGAGGACAATTCTGTGCAGAACAGATGTGGTGCCTTTTAAAACAGAAGAGGTAGCAAATGTATGCCCCATGTGGACCCGTTCCAGCAGTCAGACCAGGGTGCACCTGATTGTCAGAAGCAGTGAACATGACCAGCTTGGAAAGAAATTGTCAGTGCTCAACATGGGCAAGATCAGGCTTGGAATGCCCAGTTCATTTCGAACAGGTACTCTCCTGTTCTGAGATAGTTCAGTCTAGAAAAATGCACAGACCTAAATTCTCCAGCGCGTTTTAAACCCTTCACCTTGTAGAGATGTTCAATCTGCTAATTAGACAGGAAAATGCTGGAGTAGATAACCAATACCAAAATTTACTACTGCCTGCTCTAAGTTGCATTTGGCAGTGTTCAGTGTCAGAAGCAATAGCATTAGCTCTGCTCCCTTCTCACGCTGCAGATGATGGAAGCTTTCAGGAAGATGAATTAAATTCCGCTAACAGAAAGAGAAGAAGTGTATCTAAATATCTGGAGAGAAGCATGGTGAAAGTCTACTTGAGTTATTTCAAAATGGTGCTCATCAATAGATGCGGCAATGTCCTGGTGCATAACTGTGGACCAAAAATTCACTTGAATGTAGGAGCAGGAGACCATCTGCCCCTTGGCAAAAAGGGCACAGCTGAACAGCTCCCACATCTCTCTTTTGGCAGCTGCAAAGGTTCACGGGGACAAGTGCTGGTATTAACTCCCCTGTTATCCATCACCTGGTCCCCACAGCAGCTGGCTCCCACCTACCTGATACCCTGTAGGCTGCCACAGCCCTGCACAGTGGCCCTGGGGGCTCGTGACACCTCAAGGAGACCACATCACCTGTCTGCACATTCCCATCCCTGAAGCCCACTCCAGTAAGCAGGCAGGTGAGCTTGCCTCATGGCACCAGCCCAAGTGAGCGGCCCTGCTCACCCACTCCATGTCCAGCTGGAAGCTGCACCCACCAGCAAGACAGAAGCAGGAGCAGGTGGGTAAATACTTCATCTGAAAGGGATCCCTGTGTGCCCTCACTGTGTTTACTCACTGTCCACAAGATGGTGCTTCTTTACTTCCCACCAGTTCAGAGCAGAGGAATGGGCAAAATTCATAACCTTTCTTTCTCAGAAATTTCTTCCCCCTTTGCTTTTACTTGCAGAATACACTCCCAAAGCCTTTGCACATAGCTTAAAGAAACCACATATTTTAAAAGAAAACACACACCACCGAGCATCTGTAAACATCAGACCTGAGCTATTGGCCTCATGGTACTGCCTCGTAAACAAGAATACAAGTACCAGTGCATGACTGATCTGTATTGTCTTGGGGACTGAATGCAAAGTAACCTGGGTTTGAATCCACTCACACATACTGCACCAACGTTATATTTTCTGCCAGCTTTCAGCATGCTTAGAACAGCAATGTAATTAAAATGGAAAGGTAAGTACATTAGAAACCATACTTTGCCTTATTAAATGCTAATTCTCAAAGACATTTTCTCTGGGGGTAGCAGTTTGGGGTTCATTTAAGAGCTGACAAGTTTGGGTACTGCTGTCAAGAACAGCACTTTTAAAAACTGGAAGCAATTTCTTCCACTTATTCACTAACTCGGCCAAAGCAATTGACAAGCTTCTAGTGACTTTTCAATTCTTTCTACCATGTCTACTGCCATAAAATAAAATAAATAATTAAACTAATAAAAAGTATTGTTTACACCCATGGTTTTGTCTTGTTTCAATAACAATCTGCTTCTTTGAGCAACTGCGTTTTGTGGTGAAGGGTTTCTGTCTCTTCACATCATGGAAAAGGATGTGGGGGTCCTCACTTCTTTTCCTACTGGCCCTTGCTTTCATAGTGCCATGGCTCTCTGGCCTTTGCTGCCATTTTTATTTGGTGAGTGTACGGCATAGCTGTGCAGGTAGGGATCTTAATGAGCAGAGAGACAGAAGACACAACAGGAATAGATCTTGAGATATGAAAATAACTATTTCTTCCTAAGGAAAAAAAAACAAAACAAAACAACCAAACAACGGCAAACAAAACAAAAAACACATATCAAATATTTCCTCCAACCTTCTTCTGACCATGACAATGCATAAAACAGAACCAAGGCTACCAGCATCCATTTTACGTGTTAGGTTTGTGATTTGGCATAGAATATTAGTCTAAGGAAATCTCTTTGGCTGACAAGAAAAGAAAAAAAGTAAAAAAAAAAAGTGTTAAACTGAAAAAAAGGACTAATAGTTTTCAGATGAGATGGGCACTACAGCTGTCATACGCTGACACGAAGCAGCCTCGGGTGCCTCTCAAGAGAGAATGACTGTAAATGGGAAAAATCAACTGCCTGAGCTTTTAGACTTTAAAGCCAGGAGGAGCCCATTAACATTGTCTGGCTTCTTACTGAATATGAATCACTAAATTACATGCATTCATCCCAATAACTATGCTTAGACATTTTATCTTGAAGAACATTAAGCCATCAGGTGCCATAGTAGGGAAGAAAAGAGACAACCTGTTACCTGTGTACACTGAAGTAGCCGGGTGATCTTGGCACATAACCCCCATTGTGTGCAAAGGAAAACAGGGAAAAGTACTTGAAACTTGGCAAAGAATGTTTCCAGGTTCCAAAATTGGAAGTTGGATCCGACTCGACCGGATCCTTGTGCAAACACAGGGCAATCCTTCACCTCCCGGGTATAGTACACCCAGTTGTGAGCAATCTCAGATGCTTCAGAAAAAAAATAGAAAAAAAGCACTAGAATGACTCCTCCCTTGTCCACTTAGGCACTGGAACTTTCCCTCTAAACTGTTTTTTACCTTCTACAAGGTCTGCTTTGTATGCTGACTTACCAGGGCTGAAATGTTCTCCAGGGAGCAAAACCATAGCCACAAATGAGCATGGTATAGCAGCAGTGTCACTGGAGGGCCTTACTGGCTATGTCTACCTCTGGTTGACCATGCTTCTCTTTTTGCTATTACACCTGCAGCAGAGACAGACAGAGATATCATGAGAGCCTTAACCTCTACTTTCTGCGGCTAGGTGATCTTCATCTGAACTGCTGAAGCAGATTTGAGAGTCCAGCTGTGGGGCACAAAACAAATCTAAGCAAATATCTGACTCAGCTACTAAAGTGAAACAGCAGCAGCTTTGAGAAGGAAATTGGCAGCACCACTTCGAAGTCTATGGATTGCTTCCAGCTACCCTCTTCTCCACTCACTCTAATTATTTATCCCGGATCTCTAAATAGGCTGTTTCAGGATTGCTTAAAAGAAGCGTACGTTTCTGTAGCTCCTGCTTCCCTCCCTTTCCAACTCCTTTTTTCAACCTTAGACAAAAATCTACAAAGCCTATTAGGCCACGTCCTCTGAACTAGACCCCGTCTGAAAACATTTGGTCTGAACCCCCACACGAAGATATTTGTCTCTTATCATTTTATTAAATATAACTGTGGCTTTTTATTTATCTAGCAAAAGTCTCACTAAGTGGAGCCTTTGTGAGCTACTGCTTTGTGAACTTTACTGAAATCCTACTGCCTACAGTTAGTAAGGCTGTAGCAAAGCAGTGGGCCAGCTGAGCTGCACTGAGGTTGGATTAGTGCCAAATGTTTCCGTATGTTCTAATGAAAAATCAGTTTCTCAACCCAAGTGTATCTAAAATACTTTTTTTAATTCTGCGTAAATCCACAAATGATACAATATTGAAGTGCTTGGTTGTGTTGTTGGGTTTTTTTTTCTCTTTTTAACCATCCTGTACAATGAGGTTAGTTAAGTGTTTTCCATGAAGGCACAGCATGCTGTACAATAGACATATGCCTTGCCAGGCAGCCGTTTAGTATAATCCCCGAGTCGTGGCAGTAGTGCCAGGATAAGTAGCAGGAATCACAGATAAGCTGGAAGATAAATAAATAATAGATGCTCTCACATTTTATTTGAAATAGAGTTGCATATAAAAAGAATATACAATAATTTAACTTTAATAACTAGATTCTCTTGTACTATACATAACAGAAGTGTTTTCATCTGTATTAAATAAAACATTTTCAAGATTAGGATGCAAAATTAATCTTCTGTTTGGTTGTCTTCATTGATGGAGAAGAGTTGCTTTCATTAGAAATTAAAGTTGAACTTTCAGTCTCTTGGTAATCTGAAAGAAACAAATCCAGAGTTACTGGTATCTTGCTAATGAAATGTTCCTGGTAAAATAAGCAAATAATTCCAATAAAACTGTTGGGTTTAGTTAATGCATTGCAAAGCTAGTTGTCTAAGCAGAACATCTGAAAAAGTCTCTTCACATTCTGAACATGTTCTGGTTACATTTGTGACATCTTTATATACAGTTACTCGCTCTGCTTTGTCAGCAATTATCATCGCAGGTCTGTTAATTCATCCAGCAAAGCTACAATTCATGTTGCCTGCATTGCAGATTCAGTTTATTACAGCGTATTTACCGTATTCACATTATCATTCAGCTATTTATACTTGAACGCTTCTTCTCCTCCTGCCAAAGGCCTTGGATCCCACGTTGGTTGGTACAAAGTTGTTCTTGCCCACTCCTCCTGACCTGCTGAGGAAGTCTGCCAGCCGATGGGTGACACAGGTTGCTGTGTTGCATGCCCTCTTCTGTGCTGTGACACTGCTTTTCAAAAGGAAGAGAGAATTAACTCCTGCAGCACCTACCCTGTGTACAATGAAACATCAGTAAGGGTTGCTATGCCTAGGAAAGATTTTTCTAGAGAACAAAAAGTAGGCTTGCTGTGCAGCAGGCATTTGCAGCTTCTGTCCACAGTTTACAAGCTCTAGAAGGTAAGTTTTTATGTTCTTCTATGTGTCAGTCTCAATGTACAGAAGGTGGCTGAGCCCTTTCTTGGGCAGTTGGACTGAAGACTAAGCCCGGGCAGATTTTCAGCAGCACCTGAGCCTGTCTCCTCTCCATCAAGTCATTACAACCAGCAGAGAGCTGCTGAGGAGGTCCAGGTCTGGAGCATTTAACCAAGCCCTGCATTCTCCAAAAGCTTAGATCTCTGTTTTGTTTGTGCTGATGCTGAAGGACAGTAGCAGACATTGATCTTTAGCTTCTCACTTCAACACTTATGCCCCAGAATGCCCAGAAAACACATGAAATCCTCACATCACTGATGACAACAGGAGCTGTGCCAGTGGCTCTGGTAGGGCTGTCCCTGCACAGCAGCTGACCAGTTGCTTTCACAGCGCTTCCATGTATTTAATGGGAATGCAGGAACCTCTGTTGCCTGGAGCTAGACCTCTGTCTCCTACAGCACTTCACCATGGGAGTAATTCACAGACTTCACCAGGATTAGCTCTGTGCTCAGAGTTCAGTCTACAGCCAGCAGTTTTGCTAGATGGGGGACTTCAAGGGATACACATTCACACAGTCTTCGCCCAACAAATTTTCTACAAAAGTGATGACTTTTTCTTGCCATAGAAATGATATTCTCTTTACTGCTTAACAATGGATACTGTTTGTAACATCAGTGCCAATTTTGTTTGGAACAGACCTCTATAATTACAACGTAGATGCAATGCTGCAGCAGAAGAACTGTAAAGAAATCTGGTTTTGTCTCTTCATTACAATTCGCCTGTGTTATATTGTCTTGAATTAGTACAAGTACTTTAAAGACATTCAAGCTTTAAATATACTAGTGTAAAGATGGGGGGGGGGGGGGGGGGGGGGGGGGGGAAGAAAAAAAAAAAATTCTTGTCCGGAAGGGCTACGGGCACCCTTTAA
>JANHFX010004107.1:0-33171 GCA_027560015.1 Chloroceryle amazona
CGGCCGCCCCTTCCTTCCTTCCTTCTTCTCCGGTTTTACATCGCACGGTCTGTTTGCTTTCCTCCCCGGCGGGTGACGCCAGGCGAAACACCGGCCATATGTTCCGCGGTCATAAATTGGTTATAAGCGCAAACACGTCGGTTCCTGGATGGCTCTTTTAAGCCTACCCCGGCCACTGCCTCTGAGCCGGCCCCTCTTCCCCCGGGGGGCAGAGCCCTCCCCCGGCCCCCCTTCCCCGAAGATGTCGCTTTTCTGCCGGCGCGGGGGAGTCGGGTTCCCCCCCACACCCGGCGCTGCCCAAATCCTCCCGCTCCCACTCGCTCCTTCACACCTCCCAGCCTGCAACTTCCCCCGGCCCAGCCCGGGCGGCTCTTTAACAAGCTCGCCCTCTATAAATCGCTCGGTAGCTAAGACGCTGTAAAAACCAAATAGCCAGATGTGGCACGTTATTTATGTGTGAAAGCTCGTTTACATTAGATATGCTGATCCAAGCTTTGATAGCAGGGGTTTGCAAGAGATTAGAGCTGGGTTGCCAGAGACGGCTCCAGCTGCAGCCCCCCCTCCCTTGCCCCTTTTTGGGTTTCTTTTTATTTTTGATGGTAATTTTATCTACTTATGATCGGGAGGGGGGGTTGTTTGTTTGGGTGTTCGGTTGTTTTGTTGGGTTTTTTTTTGGTTATAATAAGAGGAGGAAAAGAAAAGGTGAGTTGGAGAAAGGGAGACTGGCACTGTCCAAATTTTCTGAAGCTGGGTTGAAAAGTGGTACCTGGCTGTAAGAGGCACCTGCCAATTGTACGACCCTCCCTGAGAATACAGGCATAAATATGAAGTGGTTCCAGAAAGGCTTGCTGGGCATCTGAGCTTGGTAGCCCATCTCCCTTCCAATGGCTGCAGCTTTGATGAACACCACCAGTGCATCTCCAGTGGGTTGTTCCATGCCACTGAGCCCAGGTGAAGTCAGGGGGAGTCATGCTCCACACAGTAAAAGGTTGTGCTGCCTCATTTTCAGATATTTTTCAGACATTTTAGGCATGCTTCAGACATTTCAAGAAATCTCTCCCCACCACATCTCTCTAGGAAGAAGCACCAAGTCCTCCTGAAGGATGGCTAAATACTCTCCATCACCTGCCATATTTTTAAAAGCACTGGAAAGACCTTGGCTTTCTCTGCAAAACTCCCCAGGGTCCAGGATGGTTATCTCTTAGCTGAATACCCTGGTCATAGATAAAGTGATTGATCCTTAAACTAATCAATAAAGATCTTGTTCTGAGCAATTAATAACTTTGCCAAGCTGGGCCTTTTTTTTTTTTTTTTTTTGAATAAAGAAGTGCCCAGATTGCTGACCGAGGGAGGGAAAAAAAAAAAAAAAAAAAGAAGCCTGTTGCCCACATTAAAATAGGAATGTAAATAGTTGACTCTTTACTTACATACTTACGGAGTCTTTATCTTTCATAAGAAAAAAAATCAGTTTGATTGTTTGGGACATGTCTTACTACATCCTCAGGTAAATGGGAGGGATCTGAGCTTGTGCTTTGACACATTTGTTTATAAACCTATATAAGGGGTGTGAGCTCCTGGATGTGCTGCTCATGCAGGTGTCCCTGTGGCAGAGCCCTGGGCTGCGGGAGTGTGGCCCATCGCCTCCCCAGCATCCCCACAGCACAGCAGGAGAAGCGTGGGAGAAAGGCAAGGATGCAGTAGCTGGATTTGGGGCAGGGTCAAAGGGGAGTAAACTGGGACACAAAGAAGGAGGGAGAATGGGGCTGTGAGAAGCTGGATGAGGAGATGGGTCTGGAGGTGGGCAAAGGAGAAGTGTGGTCCACAGCTACAGGAGTAGCCGCTGAAAGCCAGACCCTCAGGCTCTGGGAAGCAGATAGTGCAGATTTTGACACCAAACCCCCATGGCTTCATTTCTCTCAGTTGTGGAAATTAAGCGTTAGTGAGTAAAAACAGTCTGTGAGGTTTTGATGGAGGGTATGTTTCACAGGTTGGGGAGGCTTTTTAGGTATTTATTTGTAGGTTCATCAGGAAATGTTGTTTCAGGGAAAAATGGTGGAAGAGCAGAGGTCAGGATACCTTTTCTATGTGGGTTTGCTCCCTCTTCTTTAAACAATCCCGGTAATTGTAAATTTTTTTTTTTTTTTGGAGAAGGCTGGACTCTCAATCCATGAGGATGCATTGGGAAATGCTGCTGGATCCCTTCCAGCTCCTGGGACATAATAAATGACACTGAGACAGTAATAAACTCAGCCTGGCCCTGTCGTCTGATGACCTTCCCATCTCCTCCTCCTTCAGCAGCTCTGTGGGACAGCAGGTGTCTGCTTCCCCCATCCATCCCCATTGTCCTCCCTCCTAGCACCCAACACACTGCCTGTCTCCAAGAGGTGTGGCTAGAAAGCGCTAGAGCAGGTCGCTCAGAGCCCTGGCCAACCTCACCTGGAACAGTTCCAGGGATGGGGCATCAAACACCTCTCTGGGCAACCTGGGCCAGAGTCTCACCACCCTCAGCATCAAAAATTTCTTCTTTCTCTCTAGTCTAAATGCCTCTTCTTTTAGTTTAAAGCTGTTTCATCTTGTCCTGTCACAACAGTAGGAGACGGGAGAGGGGATGGGGGAGCACACCCGTACACCGCTTTAACAACCCCCATGAATGCCAAGTCGGGTGACCAGTGTGTTTGAGGAGGCAAGAGAAGACTATCTCCATGGGCAGAGCCACAGCGTGTACACACCTGGGGTTAACAGATGGCTGTGGGCTGGCTTTGCAGGTTTGAGCACACAACTCAATCTGGCAGCAGCAAAACCCTATCCCCAGGATGAGGGTTTGCTCTGGCTCTTGTCCATAGCATCTCGAGTAGCTGGAGGAGTGGAGGTGAAAGGTGAAGCCTCTGTAGAAGTGGATGTGAGTTGCCCCTTTCAGAAAGGTTTAATTCAAAAGCTGGTGTCCTTTTGTCATTTATTTATTGGTTTGGTTTGGTTTGTTTTTTTTCCCCAGGGTTGCAATGAGGAGAAGCTGGAGCAAGCGTTGGTGGAGCTGGTGGGACACAGGGGATGGTGCTGGTGGGCTGATGGGGACACAGCAGCCTCAAGTCATGACATTTGTGCTCAGACACCAGCCCTTGGCCGCAGGAGACAGTGTGGGCTGATGAGGAGCAGCGGTGTCCCATAACACTGGTAGTTTTACACAAGTTCTGGGGACTCCCTGAGGTTGCCATGGGCTTGTCCTCATCTCACCTGTCTGGCAAAGCCCAGGGGGTACACTTCCCAGTGGTTTTAGGTGAAGATCCCAGTCCATGGTGAGGAGGAGATGTCAACCCATAAAGGGGGAGATAGATCTCCTGTTGATACCTGTGATGCTTGCACCCAGACTGACTTTCTCCTCCCTTCTTAATGATGCCTGTCCATTCACTTCTCTGTCTCCATAGCTCATCTTGGTCTATGTGCACTCAAGTTTTTGTATGACATTTGCCATTGTGGCATTTGACTAAGAATTCCTTTGGAAGATGCTTTAGATGGATTTAGCTTTCCATGGACCTGTCATGAAAAACAAGTGCTCATCTGTTCAAACTCACCTGCTTGCCATGAACAACTGGGAAAGATGGATCCTGTCCAGGAGAGTTTTCCCAGTTTTACTAATGCCAAATATGAGACAGATTCCCTGGGGTACATCAATAGGTGTGAAAGAACCAACACAGGTTAAAAAAAAAAAGAAAGAAAAAAAGAAAACCAAGGGAAAGTAAGTGACATTGATGCCATAAACCCTGCGAGCGACATGGGAACCAACTAGGAAACCACAGATAAGGAGCGTATCGCGGGCGCCCCATCAATCACTCGTCCATCTCACAGTGCCCAGACCCCAGATGGGAGCATGGCTGAGGCATCACTGTCAGTAGGGATCAGTGAGGCTGTTGGTGGGGCTGCTGCTGACACAGGTTGTGATGGAGGCTGGTGTCAAAGAAGGGATGGCAGGAGAGGCTGGTAAGGTGGGGGTGGTATCACCTGTTCCAGTGGTTTCCCGGAGAGTGACTGTGGGTGGATTTGGCCTAATCTCAGTCCCACTATGCTGATGGATGTGGGACTCACTGGCTACAGGGTTACTCTGGGAGGTCTGGGAGCCAAAATAAAGCAGTGCTTAGCTCATTTTTCATCTGTTTTCATCACTTTTCAGCTGAACTTGCCCATTGCTAATGATGTTACCTGGGCTTCTCTACACAAAACCCAAGCGACAGTGGGAGCGGCGACTGCCAACCCTCCCAGGTCCATCCAGTGCTTGGCACGCTGCCATGCAGCGGTGAAACCCCATCCAGAGCAGGTCAGCAGTGCCATGCGCTCCAAGGACATCCCTGGGAAAAACGTGACATGTGCGAAGTGACGGCATGATGGAGAATACTGCAAGGGTTGTTCTAAGTTGGGTTGGGAGGGGGCTTACTGCCTGGATTCTTTTGTTTCCATGGAAACAGAATACAAATCTAGTGATAAGCAAAGTTGAGCTCTGTCCCTAGTGTAACAGTGCAGCTCTTGTGGGGGACAGATGAACCTTGTTGCCTACAGCTCTAGACCTTGAAGCCCAACACTAGGAAAGCTGGTCTGGTGAGGGGAGAGGAAACAGATCTGCAAAACTGAAGGAAGGTGGAAAGAGGGGGCACCGAGGTCTTGACAACCCCAGCAGGCCTTCGCACATTCAGGACCACCTTAGAAAGAGCATCGGAAGGACCTTTCCTGAGAGGAAACTTCACCAGGCTTCCATCATCAAGGCCCCTCCTGAGCCTAGGGAAAGGGTTCTCATTGCTTGCA
Organism: Chloroceryle amazona; assembly: GCA_027560015.1. Lineage (NCBI taxonomy): Eukaryota > Metazoa > Chordata > Aves > Coraciiformes > Cerylidae > Chloroceryle > Chloroceryle amazona. The sequence goes on from JANHFX010004107.1 coordinate 4,792, forward strand.
GGTGCTAAATGAGGTTTCCCACCCCTCCCTGGTCCCCCGCCTTGCCCTCTTCCTACCCACCCCTGAGACCTATATAAGCCTTGTCTGGGTACTTGCTTGAGCTTCCCTATACAGGCTGCTCTCTGAGTGGGGTTTCTGTCTGATGCTGACTTTCAAAAGCAGGCGAGTAGAAGGCAAAGTAAGGGTGGCAGTAGTGTTACACATTAACAGTGTGACTGTTTTTTCCTTCTGTCTTGTAGCCATTCCTATTACTGGGGACCTTGGTGCGGCTGCTCTGGCTAATGTGTAATCCCAGATATTTGCTGCTCCTTTCCATGAGGATGTCCCAGTAGCTAAGGTGGCTCAGTGAGGTGGGGGCTGTGCCCACAGAGGTAGGTGATGTGTGCTGGAAAGAGTATTTGATGTTCTTGATCTTTAGGGATAAACACTTTTCTAGTGCCCCAAAATACTTCTTTGTGGGCAGCCCTGGGCTCTTGAACCAAAGTCAGCTCACAAGGAGCCTGTTTTCCTGTTAAAACCTGGCTAATGAGGCACTTGTGTCTCCCCTGCTTGTGCTGCCTGGTCTGAGCTGCTAGAGTCCTAAGTGGTATGATGAACTTGGGCTGCTGGCCCCATATGCTCAGGCTGAGGGTGCTGGACAATTATTGTCTAGACACATGCTGAAGGTAACAGCATTGCTGGAGCTACTGCTAATCAAAGCCTTGCTACATGTAATAATGAAAGAAATAATTTATTTCACTTTCTTCTTGGTGTAACTGACTTTTCTTGCCATGGAGATGCCCTTATTGACTTGCAATTCCTCCAGTCCCCTAAGACTTATACTGGGACTCCAAGGCCAGGAAGAAGCAGACAAGCACGGGCTGGCAGTTGATAAGTTGTGATTCTCCCTTTTTCTTCAAAGCAAGATGGGAAGGACAAAGTGCCCATTTTGGCCATCACCACCCCTCACCCCCCCTTTTTTTTTTTAAGTAGTTTTTTAGATAATGATTCTCAAGGGCTTTGGTGACTTTTGTGGGTTGTTTTTTTTTTCCATCTTAGTACAACTAAGTCTGCTTCTAAGATAGTGTTGTACACCCCATTTGTTCCAATAGTAGGTCACATTATGTACTAATCAGGATGCTAAATACTGTCTGTAAACTAAAGTTTTTCATCAAAGGAAAAGACCCGAGTGAACAGCTGAGTCAAGTAATGACTATCAGGAGGGTTCTGCTCTTCAAAGGCAGAGAAACGTTGATTCTTTTTAAGATAAAAGCTTGATGTTAAAAAAAAAAAAGTAATTGGAAGTAAACCTGAAAGATTTACTTATCACAAAATATTATTCATACCAATGACAGCAGCCTGATTTCCTCCCCCATGGCAGGCTGAAGGGTCTCAAAACCCTGATTCAAGTGAGAGGCAGAGAGGTGGAAAACTGCTGTTGGGTAGACATTTGGCAGACTGGGGATGTTGGTTTAGGGCTTTTTCAGAAAGTGGGATACATATAAAATGCTCATTGCAGGGTGTTCAGATGTGCTTGTTGCTTGGCTTTGTTGGAAGGAGAGCAAGCCTGGCCTCATCTCCTGGGTTAGCAAGTCCCTTTGCTGCAGCTGTCTAGGGTCATAGCAGGGAAAGTGGGGAATTGTGTCCTGCTTGTACTGCTCAGTGTGTGAAGACAACCAACGTCCAGGCCTTGAAAATGAGATTAACTGAAAAGGGGGGGGTGGGGGTGGAAACACCCCACCACCATTTTGTGAGCTACACAAGAGCAATTCTACTCTAGTCCTCCACAAAAGCCAAGCTCTTCCATGGAGCAGAGATGCAGGCAAGATGATAAAGCTTTTGACTAGTGGTTTAGTTGAACACTGAATGCCTGACTCGAGTTGCAATCTGAGGGTAATTAATAGGCTGTGATGTAAGTGGAGAGATGCCTGGGCTTTCTCTTATTGTGCCTAACCAGTCTGGGATGTGTTTTTCTCCTGCTCTCAGATAATGCTCAAATGTAGTGGAATGAAACCAAATGAGCTTCTTGGAGTCATTTTTTTTGTATTTCACCTCTGTAATCTCTGGGTTTATTTAAATGTTCTCGTTGCAGTTATTTTCTGAGACTCTCTTTTCATGTTGAACATCTCCTGTTGAATAACTCCTCAGACACTATAATTTCAGGATCAACAATGATGCTGACAATAGAGGAAAAAAATTACATTGTGAGACACAGAAAAATTACTCCATATCCTCATCTTTATTCTGCTGTTCATAGAGCATCTGTCTATCCATATTCTGAATTTAGACAGCGATCACCTTTCGCTTGGGCTACTTTTGCTCTTTACAAAAGACAGAAGTACATGGTCACATTAAAGATTTGAAACACTGTGGGACTTGTGACCTCAGCTAGCGAAGTCTGTGATTTTTAAGTGTATAAAGCAGAAGGTCTCTGGGAAAGTGGGTTCTTCAGGCAGTAGCAAAAAAATGGTTGGTGTTTCTAAAGCCCGGGGCTGAAAATCAGTCTCTTTAGTTCTCATTTTTCCTGCCACTCTTGCTCTGGCTTCCAAGAGGCTGGAGCTGCTGGTGGCTTCAGCTGAAGCTGTGATTGGAGGTGTCATTGCCTCCCTCTAACAACAGAGTCTGTAGGTGTACTTGGAAGTGTTGCTTTTCTTGATTCTAAAGCTCATCCAAACTTAAAGATGTTCGGGTGATGTTTCATCTCTTGAGTTCCTCATGGGGAGCCTCTGGATGGGGGATGTAGGTGCTTTGTGTGTGTAGGGGAGTTCTCTACCTTCCTGGTTGCCACCAAACTCACAAACCGGATCCTTGCTTAAAAAAAAAATAAAAAAAAATCCAAACCCCGAATAGAAAAAATCCCACAAAACCCCAGTAAAGCACCACCCTCCTAGCTCTCTGCAGAATCACCAGTAAAGGCTTTGCCTTGAGTCGCTTGTGTTTATGTGACTCAGAACTGTGGATTGAACCACAAACACCCTAAATTGGCCTCCTCTCTCTTGCAGTACCTACATTTGGGGTGTCCACACTCACAGTTTGGATGCTATTGTCCACAGAGAGCCTTGCTGTTTTCTTCCCATCCCAGCCTCCCTGGGTATGTGCCCCATTAGGTTTTGTGGTCTGTCGTCCTCTGGAGAAACAACTCTATGGCAAATTGCTTAAACGATGTGGGCTACGTGGCCAAATAAACAGTAATTAGTGTGCTGTGCTGAGCTGGCAGCTTTCCCTTTGCTAATCTAGCTCCCTCCTCTTCCTGGGATTTGCTCCCAGCCTGAGGATCCACCATCTCTGGTTCCTAGGGTGCTTCATTCTGTACCAGCACTAAAACCCAACCACAGCTAAAAATCAGCAGTAGTGGGTACAGCTGGAATGTGAAGGCCTCCCACCTGTGGCCAGGAATCTCAGGCTGCCTCTTGAAAAGATTCAGATGAAATGAGCCAACCCAAAGCACTATTTTCATGCAAAACCTCATTTGCCACGTTCAGTGGGGTAATAAACTTCTGTGGTTTCTTTGGTGTTACAAACCCCTCGGGTTTCAATGGGTGACTTGCTCCAGTGGTACCAAAATTTGGGCCAGAGGCATTACTTATTTTAAGCAGCAGCCCATGTTAGTATGGTGCATGGGGCTGATGTTTGTCAGACTAAAGATTTCAGAGCTGTTAATCATCATTCACTAAGGCAGAAGCCTGTCTGGAGCTGTGGGTGTAGTGCACAAACTGGAGGGAGAGATGACAGCTCAATGAAAGAGGTTCAATAACTTGTTCTTCATGTCCTGGACACCTGGAATATTTTCCTTGAACTTCTTGCATTCAGTCAAAACCCCTACATTATTTTCTGAAGGACATTAGAGATAATTTTATTCATAACAGAATAAATTCTGTGACTGTAAAAGAATAAATGAAGAGACTTAACACAGCAGAGGATATGGAACATGTCACAACTGTGGCATTTCATTGAATATGCAGTATGTCTTTCTCGACTTAAGTGAATTGAAGAGCTTTAAATATATTCACCAACTCTCATAACTACAAAAAAAAAAGTAAAGCAAGTGCATTACTAGGGTGGCATGTGTCAAGTGACTTAGCATTTTAACATTTTCATTATGCCTGGGAACAGTAAACAGAAAGCAAGCCAAGGATTTTTCCTATAAATTGTATGAGGTTTCTAAATGATATGTGGTGAACCTGAAGCCAGCACAAAACTCCAGTGAATTGAAAGGGAAAGCAACATGAAATCATTGGGCTTTGGTTCTCTGGGTGACAAGAATGAAGGTGGATTTGTCACAGCCCAAGTTTTCCTGTCCCCTCCCCAGCCCTGCCAAATGAAGGGCTGATTCTGGCCCCTGAAGCCCCTGGCTTAGGAAAGCACATTGTGGAGGGTTCCCGGAATTCTGGGATGTCTTGGTGACTCTGCTCTCAGGGAATGTAGCAGCAAATGACTGAAATCCTAATGGATTTGGCTCAGGTGGTGATACAGGCACTGCTGCTGGAGGACTGGGTGCCTGGGGCTGTGCTGGCTGCCCTGGTGGGATGGGGGAACTACTTGGTTTTGGGGCATCAGTGAGGCCATGGCATCATGCTTAGGGCTACTCCCGCCTGCGACCAGACTGGTATGTGACTTGGATTCCTCTTACAATTTGGAAGTGTTGGGTAGCAGAAGGAGAATGCTTGGGGAAAGAGGGTCTTTCTTGCAAAGAATGTATTGCAAGGGTATGATGATGCTCACAAATGACTGAGCAAGCAGTGATTTTCTCTGTTGTTAGAGGGAGGCAATGACACCATGACTCACCTCTGCAAGAGCTGCTGGCACGTGGGGGTCAGCAGCTGCTGCTGGTCGCCTGTGCACATGCCTTGAATCATTGAATGGTTTGGGTTGGAAGGGACCTTTTAAGGTCATCTAGTCCAATTCCTCTACAGGGATCAGGGACATCTTCAACTAAAGCAGGTTGCTCAGTCTTGTCCAACCTCACCTGGAATGTTTCCAGGGATGGGGCATTGACCACACCTCTGGGCAGTCTGGGAAAGTGTTTCACCAAAATTCCTTCCTTCTCTGTAGTCTAAATCTTCCCTCTTTTAATTTTAAACCATCACCCCTTGTTCTGTCACAATAGGCCCTTGGTGGAGCTTACAGCCCCTGTGAAGGATGGGTGAGCATACCTGAACGCTAAGGGATTGGCTTGACAAGGCTGCGGGACTGAGCCATGACACCGTGTTGAAGCCCTAGTCTTCCAGCTGCGCAGGTTCTGCTGGGCTCCTGCTGTACTGGAGTCCACCCTCACCATTACCCTCCCACCCTACTGGCACTGCCCAGCCTTGACACATCCGCTCCCTTCCCAAGCACTGAGCAAAGCTGCACAGTTCACAATCTCTGCTGAGGTGTCAGCACTGACGTGATGAATAACATGGGGCTCAGTGCGCTCATGGCACAATGCACTGGGTTCTTTTGTGACTCCCTGACTCGGGAGGTCTCTGTATCTGTTCGAGGCTGAAGTGGCTCTTGGGCTGTTTAAAGGTTGAGTGCTACTGCTCCAAATGACGGAAGACAGATTCGGTTAAATAAACACAGGGGCTTAGAAATAAATTGAAGGTTATGTGAAGAGCTGGATCAGAATATAATGTTGTCAGACACATTACAATGCGCCTATCTGAATGCGGCTCTCCAGCCATATTACTCTGAAATGTGCTTTGACACATTCTATGTAAGTCCCTGGCAGTGGGGAAAGGGGGGGTGGGGGTTCAGGCGTGGGGTAGGAGGAAGAGGATGGATGCCATGCAGCCAGGAACCCAGTCATGACAACAGAGGGAAAACAATAGTGGTCCTGCTGCCTGATAATTGTGCACTTAAGTTTTCTCCTCTAGTAGATGTGTAACAGCTCTAAGTGGCTGTACAGGGTCCAAGAAGATGGCACAAATCTCCTGTCATGAGCACCAACCACCTTCTAGCTCCAGTGCCCTGTTGTGCAATATCAGTTTTATAAAGCTATATTCTTCCTTAATAACCGAAGATACTGTTTTACTGCTGAGGAGATTGTTTGGGTTTAATTCCAGCACCTCAACAGCTTTCTGCCAGGTGAAGGTAGTGTGCTTCAATTTAATTCATGCCCTCTATAAACAGGTCTATGTTCTGGCTTTTGCTTTTGTAGTGCTGTAATGATATGGATTTGGAGAGCAGTTTTTTAGGAGGACTGAAATAGCCACAAGAACTTCTATTACACTGCTTTCAGCCTGCCTCATATGGATGCAGCTTGTTTTCATGCTCACTGGTGTAAATACTTCCCTTAACTTTGGTGTTGAAGCTTGGCTGGTGGCAACGGAGCAGTGCTGACCTATGTTCAGCAATCCTTGGCACACTATGCTGGCACAGGTTGAGGTTCAGGTGCTTCTTCAAGGTTCTTGTCGTGGAGCAGAACTCCTCTTTACACCTATATGAGTGCACCAATGACCTTCTGGCTGAGAACAGCATTATGTGAAGAGTGTTTATGCTGCTGTTGGAAAGAAGAGAGTCCAAGTGGATAGACCAATGGATTGCTCTGCTGTGGCTTAGCTTGACATGTCCCTTTGCAGCATTTCACACCATCCCAAAAGCTCCTGTGCCCAAAGGTGAAAGTTCCACTTTAACCCATTGAAGTTTTGTCTGGTGAGAACTTTCCAAGCAAGATATTTATATTTTTGTGTTGTTGTTGAAACAGAACACCTGCTTTTTCTCCTGGAAAGATATACAGACCTTTTTCTTTCAGTTTCTTAGGTGTCCTTAGGTGGGGAGCCCTTGACAGCACAGAGCTGCTGCCCTTTGTGACTCCCCCAGATCCTGCATTGCTCTCCCATCCCATCTAGCCCACTTGCACTTAGAGCCACCCACTTAAAATGCTGCTCAGAGCAGCTGGCAATAACATAGGCAAGAGGGTCATCTTGGCATAGCCCGTTTCTGTGTTTGGTGGTTGTGTGATGGGTCTTGGTCCATGCCAGAAATCCCCAGAGGATGGTGAGGACTCCAGCTGTACAGGGGAATGGCTGATGGAGTCTGATGTGGTAAGACACCACTCTTGGAGTGGCTTTAGTGTCCTGACCTCTCCCAGACTAATGGGGGGTGAGCTAAGATCTGAGTATTTCTCTCTGTGGAGCAGTTTGGGTCCATTTTGCAGGAAAACAGTGCTATGGGCAATGCCAGACTCCAAAAAGGTCTGTGGCACAGGGAAAGGGAAGGTTGGATGGAATGAAAACTCCAAACTTCCAAGAGAAGTTAATGAAAAAGTCCTTCATGGTGTAGGGTTATGCTGATGGTTGCCATTTGCCACTGTGTTTGCTCTACTGGCTTTTGTGTTTGTCAATACTTGGGACTTGCTATGCTGGACATGGTCAAGTTCTGTCCAAAGCCAGTGGTCACCTTAATCTTGGAAATTGTTCTTAGTAATTGTCCTTCTGATGGCAACATGTCTGTTCAGGTGCTCCAGTTCAACCAGTTTCATATTTCAGAAGACCATAAAATCATACTTGGGGCTTATTGATCCCTTTTATTGGAAACTCCAGAATACGCACCTAGTCTTAGAGCCTCTTTTGTTGTTGGACTCTTGCTATTACATTTTTGTGAGGAGAAAAATTACTAGTTCTGCTGCTTGTGGTGGAAAAAACGGACTAGGTGCACCTCCTTGGCTGAGATATTCCCAATGCTCAGCAGTGAGCATGACCCACCTTGGTGAGGGTGTTGGATTGCAAGAGTCGGATCATGCTGGAAGCACAGCCAGGCTTAGGATAGTATGAATTTTCAGATGTTGGCATTGGGAGAGTTCTTCTGTGGGCTGCTGTGAGACAGTGCTTGTGCTATTCAAATCTAAGTGCTACTAAAAATCTTATTTAAGGAAAATATCTGTTGAAACCCCCTTTGCCAGCTGTGTAATCTGCTTAGAAAAAAGTATCTTTGCATCATTTTAGTTGTTCTCTTTAACACTGCCAGAATAAAACCAGTGTATAAAGCAACACTTGGATTGAAAAGCTCTGTCTATTTGGTGGTATCTCTTCTCTTTTCTCAGTGTGGGTTTGGGAAGGGTAAATACTGGGAAGTTGCATTTCAAATATATATTTCCACGAAGTCCTGGAGTAAATCGGTAACACAGAGAGCTACATCTTTTCCGCTCATCCCACAGCATTTTAATGATGTAGCACCATTTCAACAGGCTCAGTAACTGACCAGCCAGATTAAAATGTAAGAATTAAAATAGAAACACTGAAGTAAGACTGCCCAGTGCAAACAGACCGAACTGTGCTGTGCTGCATGGGCTGAGTCCCCATGGACAAGGCTGGGGATGCTCTGGGGATGCTGGTGTGGCAGATGGGTGGGACGAGAAGAATGGAAGAGACAAAGGGAGTAGGAAGAAGTGGGTAGAAAAAGGGAAAAGTGGGGGAAAAAGCAATCAGAGAGGAGGCAATGTAAAGCGAAAGCCCCGTTGCTCCCAGTTCCTCGGGCTCCAGGTGGGGAGGGCTGGAGCAGCCGGGGATGCGGCGATCTCCGGTGACACCGTGTGGCAGGTCCCCGCATCTCCGCCCCGGCAGCTGCGGCAGCTGCGGCTGCCCAACAATGGAGATTTTAAAAAACAACCCTGAATTCTCTCCAAATACCTTCTGAGCACAGACAAACGTCCTTCAGTGGAGGGACAGAGTGTGCGGTGATGGCTGCAGAGCCCTTTCCTCCCTGCAGCTGTACTGGAAACGGCTCGACCAGATTCCCCAGTCTCTTGAAATGAGTCTTATTCAGGCATTTCCCAGAAAGGCCTGCTTGGATCATCACTTCAGCTGATTTGAGAGATTTTTATTTCCCCCTTTTTGCTGTAATCCCAAGTGCCACATTCTTGAAAGCAAGCTGATTTTTGCTGGACAGGGACCTTTTATCTCTGATTTTCAGCAGGAGCGAGGCTCTGGAGAGGAACCATGCCTAATGTATTCAACTGTGTGTATTCTTAGTAAAAAGCTCTTTCTCCTTCATCCCTTCCAGTCACAAGGATTTGGCACTGTAAAGCTCAGCTCTGCTGAGCTTTGGGGCTCAAAGGACCCTGTTCTGGGGGCCTGCCAGCCTGCCTGGGTTTGCAGGTGAATGGGGCTGGGGGACAGGAAGGCAGGAGTCACCAAGCCAAAATATAGTTTTTCTTCCTGGGAAGAAAAAAAACCCAACCAAACAAAAGCCAAACTAATTACTACAACACAAAAGCATTAATAAAGGGAGAGAGACCTTTATGTGGCCTTTAGACAGGGCAGAAAATGTATTTAGGAGGGCAAACATTGTTTTGCTCAATGCAATGCCAGGAGCCTGTTCCGGCACTCACTGTGTTTGGAGGGTGTCTGTCCTCCTAGGGCCCTTGGACAGGCGGAGAGCGGAGCTAAAGGAAAATTTAGAGCCCAGGAAAGATCCCCAACAATAGACAATGGAGCCATTTAAGGGACAACAAACAACTTTATGCCCTGTGAGTTTGTCCCATTGAAGTCACGGGGTGAGTGCTGTGGCGGAGGGGAATGAATGGGTGTTTTACTCTCCGTTTCAAGGGAGCCAGGGTTTTACCCACTGTGCAGCCACTTCAGATGCTGTGGCATTTATTTAATTATTTATTTATTTTCCACAGGATCAGGGCCAGAGAAAGAATGGGAACAAAAGCATCACATTTGCTGTCAAAAAGGAAGGAAGGGAGAGAAAGTGCTTTGAAATAGGGCACAGATGGGAAAATATGAATATTCTGGCAAAGAAAACCCATCAGAAAAGGACTGAACCTCTTCCAGAAATGTTTCTGAGACTGGTCTGAAACTGGAGAGCTGGAGCATCAGGGGTTTCAGGAGGGCTGTGGTAGAGTCAGCACAGGCTGGAAAGCTGGGATCTGTGCCTAGCACTGTTTGCAGAACACCTTGCCCCATGGGCTGGGGAGTGCAGGGCCATCTGTCTCTGGCACCCCTGGATTATGGCTGGAGCACATCCTGTGGCTGTCAGTGTTTTAAGGTCAATAGCACAAGCAAGGTCAGAAAGTTTGGGATGGAAATGTTATGGCCTTTCTTGTTCCCTTTGTGTTGTTGCACTGCCTGACTACAACTTGGTGTGGTGGGTGGGGTCTGGTAGCAGGAGCAATAACAAGGTGACATAAAGAGAGAACCTTCCGTAGAAAAGAGAAAAAAGAAAATGCTTCCTTCTCTACTTCTGACTCTGGCTGCCAGGTGAAACATGACTGTGCTTGCTCTTGAAGCACAGTGGCTGCTTTACCAAGAGAGATGCTTGGGCTTTTTGTCTCCTGGACTTTGATTTGTCTTGAGCCTACAGGAAAGTTAAAGGATCTTCCTGGAGTTTGGAGAGTTAAAAATAGAAATAATTTGAGAGAAAGTTAAAAAAAAACAAAAACCACACCCCAAACAAACCAAATTGACCTGGAGCAAAGATAGGGACGGAGAGCTGGAGGTGTAGGGTATGTACTGGGGGAAGAAGCACTGTCCTGCTCTGCTTCCTCTGGAACTTGGCTCCTGTAAGAACTCCAGCCCATTTCCAGCTCCTGTAGGCCTGAGCTTTCCATAAATAATAGCTTTTAATCAAACAGTGCTGGGCAAGTGATCACTTTCCCCATGCAACCAGTGATAACAAAAGTACCCAGCCATAATAAACACCAAAATCCTCCTCTCCAACCTTCCCCTGTCCCCAGCTTTATGTTTTGTGCAATGTGGGGAAGATGCTGCCCTTGCTCTGTGTGGACTGGGGGGGTCCTCCATGACAGGAAGGTGCTTTGCTCTGGGATGCTGCTGCTGCTGGTCAGGAAAACTCCCTGGATTTGCTTTTCCCTGTCCCCGCTCCAGCAGCTGCTCTGTGCATGAGGTTAATTAGCGCAATTAATCATGAATGCTCTAATTGCTGATGTTTAGTGGGAGACTTTATGATTACTGTTTTTTGCTGCAGTTGTGCCGAACACAACTCTGAGTGTCTCTCTAAAGGAAATAAAGCTGTAATTAGTCACAGACTAATCCCAGAGCTGGCAGGAGACCTGCGTGGAGTTGGTCTGGAGCAAGAGGCTTATTAGCAGATTCTGTCATTCCCTCACTTGCTGCCTCAGTGATAGGGGTTTGGGGTGGACTGATGTAATTCTGAGCCCAAAGCAGTGGGTTTGAGAGGGAGGTTCATGCGGAGTGAGGCTCCCAGGGTGTGCCCACCAACACAAGCTGTGGTGTGCATCGAAAACAAATAAAGCCTTGAAAATGTGCCTGGAGAGCACTGGCTGGGTGAGCTCTCCCTCTGTAGAGAGATGGTAATGACTTTCTCTTCTAAGTGAAATTAATGCACAGATTGTATAAGTATAGTGGTCCTACACTGCGTTGTACATTATGAAGATGTGTCTGAGAGTTTCATCTCTACTCTGGGTGACACCATTCATACAAGTTTATCTCTTTTATGGATTTGAAGCTTTTCCTGATACATATCAAAGAGCTTTCCTTGCATCCAACATGAATAATATATGCCGGTACAGCTTATAATAAATCATCTCAGTTCCCTGAGCAACAGCGAGCAAGCAGGGCTATTTTAAGTATGCCCATCTGCATTACAGCCCACGTCTAACATCGTAAAACTGTGTTTTACCTTCCTCCCAGCAGACTCACCAGCTCCAAGCACATTCCATGAGCTGGGCTGCATGCAGGTGCCTCCAGCCCCACCACTCTAGGCTCAGCCCATCAGCCTGGCAGGAGATGGTCAAGGGAAGGGGAAATCTTCAGTCCCTTTCTTTGGGTTTCTTTCCCTCCAAGGTGGAATATTGTAGGCTCCCAACTTCGCCTTCCCACCTGGTGCCGTCCATTCCATGGCAAGGAGAGTCCATCAGCAGTTGGGGGTCGTGGATGCGGCTGCACTTGGCTTTTCCCTGGTGCTGGGGCCCACTATCCCAGCACTGCCAAGGGAGTCCTGCCATGCCCACCTGATGCCCAAGATGGTCCTGGAAAGCTTTTAGGAGCTGAGAAGCACTTCAGTGTTGAAAGCCAGTGAAGTCTAATCAGTGTCAGTGGTTTGAGGGTAGGTTAGAGCTGTACTGGGATCTCTGGGCTGAGAAAGGTCTGTCAGGTGTCTAAGCCATACCTTCCTCCTTGCTTACATATCTGACCTTCACCCTCAAACTCTTCCTCATGTTGCCCTCGAGCTCCCATCTCAGGCTGGGGGCTCAATAGCACAGAAGAAAGGCATCCAGGATATGCCTGTACCCTGATTTGATTTAGATAAAAGATTTCCCAGGAAAAAGCTTGCCGTGAAGAAGATGCAATAGCATTCTCTTTAAAATCAATTATTTTGAGTTTTCAGAGTGCATTTTCTATTACCTAAGGTGCTATAGCCAGCACATCTGTTGATTTCAAGGATCTATTTATTTATTTTATTTCACCTTGGCATGTCTTTTATCAGAAATCATTTTGAAACTTTTTAATTTATGGGCTTTTATTGCAATACTCAATTCATCCTGAGTAGTCTATTATTAAGTGTTCTAGAGGCTCTTATTGTCCTTTATCAGAGGATTGTATCTCTGTGCAATTCATCTGTAGTCATTCTTCATAGAGAAAGTCTTTCATATTAGGTTTCTTTCATCATTCGATGACAACTCTTGAATACATCATTATTCAGCAATGGGTTTAGAAATTATAATCATTAGGCAATTTTTCATATAATCTGATTTTATAAACTGTTTCTTTTTATTATCTTTTGATGGAAAACAGTAAATGCATCTGTCTGTTTTGATCCTCTCTGATAACAGTAATAGAAAAACTAAGTAAGGACATCTTACTGAGGAAACAGCTCAGCTGCATTTCTTATATGCACAGAACCAAAGGTTATTTGGTGCGCAGTAGAACTCGCTGCTCTATCTAGTGCTGTGCACGCAGCACAAACACCTGAATGTCCTGCATGGCTGTCACCACCTGGTTGATTTTATGGGATCACAGAATGGCATTTATGCAATTAAAAGGAAAAAAAAAAAAAAAAGAATAGGAAGGAGGAAAAGAGAATCACACCAACATGTCTGGGGAATAAATGTCCCCTTTCCCCTCACCAGGTGGGTAAGGAAGGGGTAACTTACATTTGCAACTGCTTTGAGTCTCATTTTACTGGGAGGGAGATGCTCTGGCTGCAAGGTATTGGGTCACCAAACTCCCTGTTGGGGCTTGGACATGGGTACAGGTAGGGGAGAGCTGGGGTCTCGCTGAGGGGGGTGTTACGCTGTGAGTGAAGCATCATTTTCCCCCTTGGTATCTTCTCTTGCTGAGCTGCAGCTTCCAGCTCTGGGATAAACTAGGAATAGTGGAACTGGAAATGCAGTGGTACGTGGTACCAAACTCATCACCAGGTGTTCTCATGTGGGTGCAGAGTTGGACTGTGTCTGTCAGAGCTGTAAATCAGATTTTAGAGCATCATAGGAATCAGTATTGGCCATCAGCTTGGGGTGCAATCTGGGGTTCCCTTGTAGAGATGTTGTTTTCTTTTCTAAAACAAACAAACAACAACCCTGTGCTTTTGTTTTGGAATTATGGAAAATCAAATCTGAAAATCAAATCTCAGAACTTTAGGGGATGCAGCCAAGCCTCCCTGATGCTCAAACAGGGCTGAATACTCATTTCTCTGCTCCTGGACCACGAGGTCCAAGTAACACCAGTGCCACCAGAGGTATTCATCGTGACCTCAGACCTAGCTGCCCTTTTTTTGGGACATGTCCCTGGTTCTGGGCAGTTAGAAATAGTCATTTAAAACCAAACATGAGTTTCTTACCTGGGGAAAAGGAGACTGCATGGGAGTTGTGGTTGCTGAAGGTAGATGGGGGCTGGTGCCTCCCCAGAGAATAGCCCTTTTCTCCATCCTTTTAAAAAGTGGCAAAGGCTTGCTCTGAATGGAATAGGGTAAGAAGACTGGCTTGCCATGTGGCCCTGGATTTTGGCAGACCCACTCCTACTGGCCCTGATCATTGCCAGTGGTCAGATAGCTCTTCAGATGTCACAGACCCATCCCTTTGCCCTCATGTTTTGCTGCAGTTTGAGAGTTTACTTTCAGAGGTGTTGTGCCTGCAACATATCCCTCTCCTCCAGCTTCCAGAGGCAAGAGGGACCTGGTGTGATGGGGAGAACCTCTCTAAGGCAGGGTGCAGATTCCCACATGGTTTGTTTGTTTGTCTGTGGTTTTGTTTGTTTGTTTGTTTAGTTGTTTTGTTTTGTTTTATTTAAGTCTATTTCTTATGAGAAGCAGTAATTAAACTACATTTTTTTCAGCCCGGACATGATTTTGGCATGCATGCTGTGGCCATTCCCTTTCCTTCACCAAGAAAGGCTGTTCTTTCAGCCCTCCTGGAAGGGAGGGAGTGCTGGAAATCATGGTGCTATCCCCTTTCTCCTCTCTCCTCCCCAAAAACAGGAGCTGTGGCCACTCATCTGAGCATCCACAGTGCTTCAGCCCAGGCTGCAGGCGGGAGGGAGACTTGATGTCTTATTTAGGTCGGTCATAACCAGCCTTCAGTGACATGAACCAATAAAACATTGTTGATTCAAAGCTTAGTTCATGACGCCTCTAATCCTACTGCAGATAGCAAACAGATAACAGAGACACTCTAATTTTCTATAGTTTATTTGAGAATACAGAGGGAGATAATGCACTGCAGGGCAAATACACGTTATTGCTTTAAATACAAAAATAAATCCCTGTTCATTTAAAAACTGTTTAAGAGGGGTTTCCCTGCGTGGGACTTATCTGCAAGGCTATTGCGTTTAATAGCTTTATTCCCTGCGTGGCTAGGTGGCAGGCCAGCATCTCCCTTCCTGGGCTGAGAGAGAGGGAAGGTGAAGATTGCCATCTCCCGGTATGCTGCGATGCTGCACAGGGCTGCTGCTGCCTCACTGGTGGTCTAAGCACCCTCTTAGGTCCCACCGGGCACTCACCTTCCCCATCCTATGGTCTAGGGAGACCTCAGTGGCCCTTTCCTGTGGTTTGTTTTTTTTTCCCCCGCCTGCCACACATAACTGTATTTACCTTGGCTCTTCTCTGTGATGCAAGGAGCATCAGCCCATTGTTTCTCATCTTGACTTTATTTTCTGCCCACGACTGTTTTTCTGGTGTATGTGGATGGCACTTAGGCTCAGCAGGAGAAGTCAGGAGTGGGTTTTGGAGCAGAGAAAGGTTGTGGGTTGTGACAGAAACCTCTCTGTTTCGATTGTGGCATCCCTTCTTTTCTTGTGACATCACTCCTTTTGGCATGGCATCCTTCACTTAAACCTGCAGCCAGCCCCTGGAGAATGGTGCAATATTGGGGGCGTGTGCAGGGAGAAGGGTGTACAGAGGAAACCATAAGGAATTTGACCCTGTATCAGGGCAGCTACTCATCTTCCAGGAGCTCTGGGCTTTGGGCAGCCCTTGGCCTGGTGGTATCAGCCAGGTCACAGTGGGCTGAGGCTGCTTCTTGCTGCCCCAAACCCTAAATCTCCTTCCTGGTCTTTGGTTTGCAGACCAAAAGCTCTGGGCATGGAGGGGTTGTGCTTTGCTACCTCACACCACCCCTTGCTCCAAGATGATGGTCTCTGTGGCTATGAACTTCTCCCTTGGGGATGGGACTGAAGAGGCTGGCTATGCAGCAGAGCAAAGCAGCCTGGTTTGCTTTTGCTGGGTGCTGGCTTTGAGTCTCATGGAAGTCAATGGGAAGAGCTGCACCTGGTTTGGGACGAGTGTTGATTGCAATTCCTGACGGGTGCCCGTGGGAGCCCCTCTTGTTTAGTTCTGTTCCTCTTTGCAGGTGAACTGAATCAGATTCCCTGGGCAAATATTTGCTCTGTGGCACTTCTGTGTGTGCTGGTAAGTACATGGGTATAGAACAAGGTATATAAACCAGGCTCAGACCTCTTATTTCCTACTGTTTTTAACAATTTATTGGAATTGCCACTGAAAGATCATTACAGGTCTATGTGACAGGCAAGAGCTGTACACCTGTTGCAGAAGGAGCTGCCCTGGCTTCCCTGCAGACTCTAATCCAGTTGATCTTGTTGAAAATGGGTCAATAAATGGCATTTTGAGGGATGAAGCAGGTGACTGGTAAGGAATAGCAGTTTTCTGCAAACACCTTGGGGTGAACTCTGTTTATCGTCCTCCTCAAAGAAAATTTTCCTGCTCAGAGCATCCCCTGGTCCCTAGCATCTGGCCAGCACCTCTCGGGGAGCGGCACTAGATGGAGCTGCCGCCAGCATAGCCCTGGGCTGTGCAAGCCCCAGGGCTGACGAGGAGCGCACTGTCTCTTTTTTTTTTTCCTGTATCTTTTTCTCCTCTTTTCCTAGTTCAGAAGATTTTCTGGTCGATTCTGATAATCAGCTCAGAATGCCCTGACCTGCTCTGGAGGGGTGTGTGGGGAGACAACCTGGCTCGCAGAGCTGGTACCATCCCGAGGACTCTCCCCTAAGCAAAAATCCACCCTGGCCCCGATATTTTTTTTATCTGATAAATTATTTCAGAGGAAAAGCTACACCCCCCCCACTTTAAACATTTAAAGATTTGATGAAAATGCATATGGGGAGGTAGGGGAATGAGGTGTAGTGCTGCCAATCTGTAAATGTTTCTGATTTTTGCCAAAGAAACCCTACTGAACTCTCTCCATTTTCAAATTTCAGATCTTTATGTTTCTAAAAATGATGACTGTTAAGGTCAAGGTACCACCTTCATCTCTTTTTTTTTTTTTTTCATTTCCCCTTAAACAATGCCAAAAAGAAAAAAGTTTTCATGTAAATATACATATATATTATGGTGACTTTTTAGGTGCGTGAGGGTTTAAATAAATGAATAACTTTTTTTTTTTCTGCCCATGTGGACTTTTCCCTTGGCATTGCCCCCATCCCTTTAGGATTCGCTCTGGTGTTTGGCCACTGTGAGCTGGTCCCTCTGACATGTGGTTGCTTCTGACATAACCCGGGACAAAATACAGGCAGGGGGAGAGCAGGATGAAAGCAGCACCCATCACTCCTTGGAGACGCTTCCTGGGCAAAGTCTGACCATTCATAAATTTCCTGTGTGGCTCTGGGCACCAAGTTATAGCATTTTACTCTGACCTGGCAGTTAGTGAGGTTTTTCCTCTTCCACTAGACCAAACAGGTTGGAGTCCAGCAAAAAGGTCTGTTTAGTTGGGCAAAACATTTTCATGGTGTGCACAGAGCTCAGTGCAAGACTTCAGACATATAGCAAGTAGCTGTTGTCAGCCCCCAAGCTCCTGTAGGTACAGGCTAGGTTGTGGCTCCCTTAAAGCTACCCAAATTTGTCCAACAAATGAAGGTGCTGCAGTGTACAGTTGTTTTTGTTCCAGAATGGTCTCGAGCAGGTTTTTTTAGTGTTATGCAATGTGTTTGGTGTACTGAAGGCTGCTCTCTTCCCTGAATAGGCCTTCTGCTACCTCTTTCTTTACCTTGATGTCTTTGGACTTGCTGCTGACTTCTGCATTTTGAAAGGAAGGCTACAGGTGCTGTCAGTGGGTTAGCATCCATCCAGGCTTTGAAAAGCACCTCCTGGCAATAAGATCTTCAAAGATATGGGCTGATTCTCTGTGCTTTGCCATACTGAAGAAACAGGGTGTTTTAAAGGCATTTCACGTTAGAAATGCCCTCACAGAGCAGCTCAACATCACCTGGCACTTCTGAGAGCCTTGGCCACCCTGCACCCAGGCTGGTTGGGTTTGCACATGTATGCAATGAGAAATGCCTTTCCACAAAGCAAAGCACACACCAAGCCCCAGTCAGGGGTGGGACTGGAGGCAGGAGGCTGGATTTCCGCACAGACGTCTCTTAAAACAGCACTTCTGGTGCAACCGGTTCCTCTTGGTGCAGAGATGGTATCAAGTTTGAAGTTCAGGCTTTATTGACATAGATTTTGTCAACAACAAGGTGTTGAAAGACAATGTATTTGTGGAAGAAGTCACAAAGAGGTGAAAGATATCCCCTTCAGGAGACCCTTTCCTACCAAATCAGCATTTTCTTGCTGTGATTTTTGGCAGGAGCTGGAGATGTGGATATGGCGATTCCCATCTCTTTGTGCTCCCCCTGCCTACACCAGTCCAGCTTTGCAAACACCCATCCTAGAGGTGATGATGATGGCAGCTGACCATGTACACATAAAATGGTCTGTTCTCCCTGTCAGAGCACTTGTATTATCTCTGTCTTTTTTTTGTTTTGTTTTGGTTTGGTTTTTTGTGTGTGTTTTTTTGTGTGTTTTGTTTGTTTGTTTGTTTTTGAGTAAATTCTCTTGGGACACTTGCTCACCCTTCCTGGGCTTCTGGTTTTCTAGTCATCTTCCCTCTTTTGCTGACTGGAGTGAGCTCTTTGTCATGGAGCTACCTCCTTGGCAGGGATGTGGATGGAACCCAAAGTCAGGAGGTTGTCTGAACTGCTTTGAAAATTACTACAGGCAGAGTCATAAGAAGCAGTACTGGGGCCTTTTTCCGTGTCCTCATGGCTGCTCATGGGAGCCCCTTCCCAGGGTGGGGACACAGCCTGGGGTCTCGTCTGGCTCCTACATCTCCTTGGTAGAAAATGAATTATTTTTGAGGCTGCTGTTGATGTCTGCCAGAGGATGGAAAAGTGTGTGGGAGGGCAACAGGGGTCAGGTGAATGGATGTCTCTCTCCTGACACTCCCCTTCCTTTGGAATGGTTAAAGAGCGGCTCAGGCTCCTAGAGGAGATGGGAAGGTGATCACAGGTGATTTCAACCATTGGGTTTTCTGAGGAGAACAAATTGCTTTCAGGTTTACTAGAGGCTTTATTAAATACAGCATCACTAGTTTTCATGAGGAAAGCAAATTCATTGCCAGGAGGTGCGTATGGCTAGGTCTGTGCCTCCTGCATCTGCTCCTTGCTCTGCTAAAGAACTCAGGAGAATGAAATTAATTTTGAGTGCTCTTTTTCAGATAGCTGTAATAGAAAGAAAAATAGGGCATTGTGTCTCCTCTTGAGATAATGATCAAAACAGGAGTGTGAGAGGCTGAATCCAGGCTGCTCCTAGTGCTGGGATCAGGTGACCCGGCAGAAATGTTGGTTTAATGCATTTTTGGTCTCTCCCAGTCCTGAGCTGTGGTGGTGAGGTGAGCAGAGGGTGCTGCCTTCATGTAACCCCTGAGTTGTCTGGAACACAGTGTCCTCCTTCTCACAGATGAGCAGGACACTGCTGTGTCTCCATTGTCCATCAGCCATGGTTCCATGCCTCCTGCAAGGCTCCCAGCTCCCCTGTGTTTAATTACAGCATGTAATACTTAACTCAGCATGTTCATGCTGCACTCTGGTTTGTCTCCTGCCGCAGCGAGGCCAGACCCTTGTCTCATCTAATCAAGGTCGGGTGAGCAAATGTAAAAAATTATGAAAAAGAAAAAAAAGTCACCCCAGCTTTGGCAGTTAAGAATAGCTGAGGGTCTGGTCCATGATGTTTGAATTTTCACAAGGATGCACGTCAACTGGATGCAATCCCAACATGCTAAATGCAACTCGCCCCTAATTGCATTGTTTCCGCTGATCTCTGATGAAATTATTTATGTGTATAACAAGCGTGTTTGGCTGAAACAGTCTTTAAAGTTTATATGAATTTTCCATATGCTTGTTTGCTAAAAAGAGACCAAACGCTAGCAGGTTTGAGTTATTTTTCCCCCCTAATTAATTTTGTTTTCTTTTGCTCCCTCACATGTATTTTTACTCTCTCCCTCTTCGCTGGTTGTGCCAACAGCAGGACAGGAAGGGTGACTGGAGTGAGGCCAGACTTCGCTTCAGATCATTTCTCTTCAACACACACTGGTCTCTGAAAAACAAGATTCTGTTTGTCATTTGCTTTGCTCTCCCAGCATTGTGTCATGGCGATGGTATTGCTGATGGATTTCGAGCTTGCCTCATGGAGCAGGGCACAAGGTTTTCATAAGCACATTAATCTTAAAAGAAAAACTGTCAGAAGCAAACAATACCCCTATGAATGATGTTGTAAAGACACGTACTAACTCTAAACATCCATTACCAAGGAATATTAACTTAGAGAGGAACTCCATTTCCTCTTACTCCTTTTTAATAGGTACCTGATACCCAAAGTACTTCCACATTGGAAAATTTGCTCAAAGATGTGCAATTGCCCACGACAAAGCCCCTTAACAGGATCTTTTCCAGCAGAGCTTGTGTCGGGCTGAAGAGGGGAGATCTGTCAAGGCTGGGGGCTGATGGCTTCTCTCCAGGGTCCTTTTGTACCCCCAACCCCTTTGCCCAGTGATATCTCAGCTGTCAGCATGGCCAGCTACCGCAGAACTGCTCCAGAGGAGGGAAAGCCCTTGTAGCTTTCCCTTGTAGCCTCATCCCAATTCCCTCCTGCTTTGAAGCTGTATTCAGTTCTCCCCCGTCAGTGGCGTTAGGTACCACCACCTCCCCACCCCCGCCCTGCTGCATGCACGCTTTTTGTTCATAAGCAAGCAGCCTGTGTGGCAGGAATAAAACATCTGAGTTCGCTTTAAATGTCACTTGGAGCCAGGCCAGCAGCATAGGCAAGGAAAAGCTGGTAGCTTGTTTTAATTTAATGGTGTTGAAGTGTTCTACTGCAATTAAGCATCTGAAAATTAAACAGAAACAGTCATTAAGTCTGGTGATACAAACCCACTAGACCAGAGAATATAAATTATTTCAAATGGTAAATGCCAAAGCAGTGTTTATGATAGGGATGTTTCCCCTTATTAGCCATTATCTGTTGTTTTAAATCAGAGGAACTTAATCCTGAGGAAATTAATCACTGCAGATGTTGGATCTCAGAGCCTGGAGCAGGTCAGTCATTCAGCTGTGAGCTGCTAAAAGCCAGAGTGAGGGCTTGTCATAGGGAAAATAAATAGAAAGCAGAAGTGGACAAGGGGTTGTCTAGGTCTCTGGAGGATTTCCCAGTCCTGTGCTCTCCTGGTCCCTCTGTCCCATCCTGCAGCCATCCCAGAGAATTCCCTCCTCTCCCTACCCCAGCTGAAGATGCATTTTTTTAACCTATGAGTGTTATTTGCTGGTGATAATTTATACTTTCCCCGCAACCTGGCAGTGGCTTATACCCAAGGCGGGGGATGCAAAGCCATCGAGCTCCTGTTGGACTTGCATTTGCTCACTCAAAATTATATTTTGTGCTCCAGACTGTTGCTTGCAGGGGTTGTGGCACCTGCTGGAGCTCTCTCCAGCCCATGGGGAAAAGCCAGGATGCTTCAGGGGAAGGATTTTGGGGAGGAACTGGTGCTTTTATTCTGGTGAGGAGTGAACCTGGGCATCTGAGGGCTTGTTAGGAGAAGGCAGAGGTGTCTTTCACCCTGAAGTTGTGGGACAGGACTGGCACAAGGAGGGTTTTGTGCTTGGCTGTGCACCCATCATTCTGTGGGGGAGTGCACCCAGTTGGACAAACTGTCTTTTTCTGATGAAATAAAAAACCACAACCAAACCCTGAAATCAAGAACAGGGCAGTAAGGGGCTGCAGAAATCATCCACCAAGTTTAACTCATGCTGGTGAAATGATGGGTGAGAAGGGAAGGGCAGGGCAGCCACCCCAAAAACTGACTGGGCCACCAGCTGCAACATGGGGCCACTCACAGAGGCTTGCTGCTGGCCGTGTGAACAAGCCCTGTTTCCCCAGACAGACTGGGGAAATCGGAGCCCTGTCTTCATCTGCAAAAGAGTCTTTCCCCCCACACTGGCTGCGTAACGCAGACCAACAGCCTGGACCTGTAAAACTTCAAGTGTGTGCTATCCCTGCAGTATTTGTTTTATGAGCCTCCACTTCCCTCCACTGTGGGCGTGAGCCAAGCCCCAGTTCAGGTAAGCACATAAATGCTTGTTTAAATTCCTTGTCTTTCACCAAATGCGTACGCTTACTTCTAATGGACCTCAGTGAGACTTAAGCCTGGCTTTAAAGTTAAGCATGTGTTTTAAGTGCATTCCTGAATTGGGGCTCTCAGATCCATTGACGTGAACAGAAAGATTCCCCATTGGCTTTAGTGGGATTTTTTTCTTGCCTGAAATGGAGTCCAGATCTCATGAAATAAATACCCATGTCTTTGTAGATGTGGAACCACATGGAGACACATGAATACTTGTTCCCAGAACAGGATCCAGCTTATTCATATGCCTACATCATATGTATTAAATTCTCCTGACATCTACCACAATTCTAGCATATAAATGGAAAACAGAATAGATACTGTGCCCTGAAAGCACTCAGCTATTGATGTCTTGGAATTAATAGCAGGAAGCATTGTTTGTGTGCAGCCTTTACAAACTGAACTTCCATTTTCCTCTTACATTGTCTCCTTCATATTTTAGCCCAAATTACTGGCCTGTCCATCCACACTGATGTCAGGCTGAAGGGGAGACGTCCGCTCCATGGGAGTGCTGCACTTCCTCAGGGTGCAGAGGCAAGGGCAGGATTTGGCACTCAGTGCACATCACAGGGGGCTGGGGCTGTCTTCGGCCATCCTGAGCCAGCAGCTGTCCATCCCCATGGTGGTGGGGACAGTGAGACTGAGGTGCTGCTTAATCCCCTCTAAAAACTTTCTGAAGAAGGAGGAATGAACAAAGATGAGGGAAATAAGGTTTCTGCCAGGGGATGGGTACAAATAAATTTCAACATCAAGAGCGGAGCTGTTCAGGTTAGAATCAGGTGCAGGAAATGACTGTGCCACTGCTGCATCTGGCACTGCACATGTCTGATAACGCGTGATAACTCCAATAACCTGGGTGCTTTCCCTATAGGAGTGGCATTTGAACTAGAGGGGGAATTCCAGAAAGGAGCCACTCGTGATCTGTAGTCCCCATCCAAAGGATGGCAGCCAGTGATGCAGATGGTCCTGTTCCAGGGCTCTCCACTCCCTCCCACTGCCACCATTCCAGGAAAGCCACCAGAAAGCAGCATTCCCATAGAACATGTTTTGTTTGTTATTTAAGATATTTAGAAGCTGATAGTCTGGATGCAGATTCAACAGAAAGGAGGAGCTGCCAGGTCCATGAGGGCTTCCTGGGAGGTGATTGGCTTCCTACACGATGAAATGATTGCAAATACCAACCAGCTCCTGGCAGGTCAGCTCTCATCTCTCAGGAACCCCCTGCCCACCAATGCTTATAGGATCAGGCAAATTCACGTAAGTTAAGCCCATTGTTATGCAAAAAAAAATTGCTGAGTCCCTCTATTCTGGACTGTGCTTGGTAGGGTCTAGAGCAAGGAAGGGTCTTTTTGTGCTCATTTCTGGGGACAGGAGGATGCACATCTTTCATCCAACTTGCTGCAACAAGCCTAACTCAACACCTGATTTCCAATGACACTTGTATTAACTCTATCCCAATGTGTGCCATTGAAACCAGGTCTGCCTGGCAGGGAGGGATGCTGAGGCAGAGGTGAATAGGGGCTGGGATGACATGGAAGTTGAGGTCCTGGGTTGGATAAGTGGCTGTGAAAATAGTACCACACTATTCAGCAGCTATTCTGCCATGCCATGTGCCCTCACAGCTGCAGACTTGTGCCACAGATATATTTTTTTACAAGAGTTTACTGCAAAATATTGTGTCTGTTTTACAGGAAAAACTTGAAACAAGCTAGGTGGTGGTTTTTTTTATATTTTATTTTATTTTATTCTTCTTCTTTCAAAGCAAACTAACAGAGCATCTCATCAAACCCAAACCAGAGACACCAAAATGTATTTTGGCTTTTCCCTGAAATGAAAAGTTTTCCAGCCATACAGAACTAGTCATTTTTCTCTTATCTCCTCAGTCAAAAAAGCACAGTCAGAAAACCAACTCTTGCATCTCAAAACAATTTTATTCAGCCCAGCACCCCTGCAAAAAGAGACCCATTTTGCTCAAAATTATTATTTTTTTTTTCCCTGGTGAAAGACTTAAATGAAAACAATATATAGGGACATCAGTAGCTGCTTTTTTTTTTAATTTTAGTTTATTTTCATCACCTCTTCTCAGCCCTGAAAATTTAAGGCAACTAGGGGAACTGAGAAACCGCTTCCATTCCAAAATAATTTGTTACCCTATTTGATACTGAAGCTATGCAGCACCCATTGCTGCCTGTGGGTATTGTAATTAGGGTAGCAGAGCATAAAGCTAGCCTGGGACAAAAGCTGACTTCACCAAGGCGGGTGGGAAAGTGTCTTGCACAGTGTTTTCACTGCCCCCCCACCCCCCTTTAATTTTAAGGGCCTTGTATGAGGAATGTGTTGCCCGCATGTGCAGGCAGGAATGGGAAGCAAAGGGCACATCACCGAAGAGGTGCTTCAGAGATGGAGCCAGCTAGAGCAGACAAGGCAGCTCTTCACAGCTTTACGTTCTGTAAATCCCGTTTTATATCCCCTGTGCTGCATACAGGGAGAAATAAACAGAGTTTTGCTATGATTTTTCAGAGTCTTTATGACAGTTATAATGTTCTCTGCTCACCTCACCCTGGCCTTGCTACCTCAGCGCATTTTCATATTGATACAAGTTTCTGCTGTGAAATGATCCCTGAAAAGAGTTTACCTGCCACTAAATGGCTCTGAACTCCACAAAATGCTTTGGTACACCACCACGAAGTGCAGTGTTTGGCTGATTGGAACAACACCCTGAGCACATACCTCAGCAGCGCTCTTGGTAAGAGCTATGAAGTGTAGCACCAGGTCAAAAGAGCTGCAAAAGATCCCTTATATTCATGGCTCAGTGCTATAAAATTTAACCTGTGGCATCCTTCACCACCCCTAATGCCAAGCCAGGCATTGAGAAAAAGGCGTAAGGTAAAGTCATGGGGAAGGTCCCTTCTTTTGCCACAGCAAGTGACCCAAATGACAGGTCTGTGGAGCTGGTGACCTGTAAGGCCATGGCCAGGGTTGCACCCCAAAGCTGCCCTGACCAACATTTGCATCAGCTGCCCCTTGGCTGGCTGCAGACCCTTGCACCAGGAGGAGACCCTGGCCTCAGGTAGGACCTTGTCTTCAGGTTCATGGAGCCCATCACTGCCTGAAAGCAGGGCAGGCTATTAATCTGTAAATTCTGAATGGATTGTTCATCCTTCCTTTCTTCCAATCTGTTGGCTTAGGTCACCTGGTCATAGAATCATAGACTGATTTGGGTTGGAAGGGACCTTTAAAGCTCAGCTAGTCTGCCCCCCCACCCTGCAGTGAGCAAGGATATCTGCAACTAGAGAAGGTTGCTCAGAGCCCTGGCCAACCACACCTGGAAAGTTTCCAGGGATGGGGCATCAACCACCTCTCTAGGCAACCTGGGCCAGGGTCTCACCACCTTCAGCATGAAAAATGCTGATTTTCTTCCTTCTCTCTTGTCCAAATCTCCTTCTTTTATTTTAAACCCTTTGCCCCTTGTTCTGTTGCAGCAGTCCCTGCTGAAAATACACCCTGATGTATAACCCCTCTTTTCCCCTCTCTGGTCTTTATCCAGAAATCCCTAGGGATGAGAAGTTCCTGCACAAAACTGATGGAGGAACATCTCTGAGAACCAGGGCAGGGGGTGATGTGCCAGATGGATCTGTACCATAAAGCCTGGCTGTGGGTAAAGGTATCCATATCTCATCTGAAACATTTTCCGTGAGGAGGAGTTTCCCTGCTCTTCACCTGGCACCAGTGTGTGCCATCCAGCATGCTGCCAAATGCAACAAGCAACCCAGTGCTATTCCATCCTCCACGATGTGTTTTTTCCACCAGTGTAACTTAAGGGTCCTTTCTTTGCCAAGAGTGTGGCCTTCCCATTTCATTATGCTCATGAGAAAACCATTTCAGTAAGAAAACAAAGGAATAGGTTTAGCAGCCCTCCGGCCCTTCTGCCAGCAAGCGTGTGGTGTTTGTTTGCAAAGTTGGGCATAAGCTAATACGCTGATCTTGCAGAGATTTACACTCGGGCAAGGACTTCCATATGGGCTTAACATTAAGCAAGAGCTTAATCTAAAGGAAGATATTTTGGTTTTTTTAATGTTTCTCTTTCGGTGCACTGTAGGACCAAAGAAATATTCACCAGAGTGAACAGACAGGCAGACACTGACTGCAGTGGTTGCTGGGGCAGCTGGCTAGCCAGGAGACAGGAACCTCATCTGAGAAGGTGCTAGCCACCTCTTACAGCACCCACAGTGCCCATCAAAGTCATGAGGATGGTGAGTTCTCAGTGCTGTGCAGATCTGGGGCTGGAGGACTGTTTGCAGGAGAGAGGTGGCTGCTGTCACCCCAGGAAGTGCATGGGAGGGGGTGATGTCTTCGGTGTCAGAAAGGTGAGGTAAGGATACCTGAATGCAGGAGGTGAAAGGTGTCTTTTTTCAAGGGGCTCAGCAAGACAGAGGAATTGAAAAGCCTAGTGACACCCTCTGCTCTCGACTCCCCTGTGAAGGCTGTATAACACAAAAGGACACAGGTATCTGCCTCCTGGCCTGCAGCCAGCATGGCTGGGGTGCAAGACCTCATCTCCTACCCACACAAGTGGGCCAGATGCTGCCATGCACCTGGGGGACAAACTCACTGTCTGCAAGCAGATATGGCACCTGTGAGAGCCTGTGCAATGAAGTCATGGGTACCACAACTATTCAGATCTAAGCCTGAACAAAGCTGGAAAAGAGAGATGCTCAGCAGCGAGATTTTTGCCCCTGTGACCAGCAGGCTGAGTATTGGGAGAATGAGGATGCAGAATGTGGGTTTCACACCTGCTTTTTAAAGGATGGGTGCATGCTTTCCTCCTCCCCAGACTTCTCCATCTGAGCTGTGATTCGGTGGGGGTTCCACAGAGCTCCTGTTCTCCTGCAGCAAGGAGCTGGGGCAGCCCAGCCTGGTCCATATCCAGGCAGCTGAACTGAATTCCAGTACTGACCTACTTAATTCCAGTACTGACCTGTGCTTAATGCAGCCGTTCCTGCAAGCCAGTCCCCCTTGCATACGTCCCACAGATGTTTTTTTTCCTCACCATACTAAGCCTTTACTTCAATTCACCCAATCTTGGAGACACAGCCTCTGTCCCGCTCACTTCTACTAAGAGCCCTCCAGCCAGACCTCTGCGTGCTGTTAATGTTGAGAATTCTTTAATATTATTCTAAAATTGTTTTCTGTCTTTAGAATGTCAATGTCTGGTCAGTGAAGATGCTGGCCTGCAACTGTGCACCTCTACAGATGATGGGAGATAGGTAGCTTCAGGCTGAAGCTAAAAAAAACCTCCCACTTCTCAGAGCATTAAAAGAGGTTTCAAATCCACCCACAGACACCTACAAGTGATCTGAAATGCCTTACAGGCAGAAAAGGAGAATAAAATAATAATACTGTCAGTAAAAAGAAAGGTAGGATATAAGATCTATTATTTAAGAAAAAAAAAAAGTAAAAAAAAAAATCTATATTGTTCTCAGATCAGCAATGCTTTACCCAAGAACTAGGCAGAATTTATTAAGAATCCAGGATCCCGATGCCATTTTCCTATTATAAATGTGTGATTAAAAATTGTCTTTAGGAAAGAAAAATACAAACTGAAAAATCTCTTAGGTTTTTTTTTTTTTTCCTTTTTTTTCCTCTTGATTGATTTTTTTCTATCCATGTGGAATTGAGGAGCCTGCTGGCTTGCAATGGAGTATATTTTATACAGCTAAATTGCTTTTGACAAATGAAACCAAGTTATTGTTAATTACTCAACCTGTGGCCTTTAGCAAGCTGAAATATATGATTCACCAAAATGGCTCAGACAGCATATTAAGCTTTGAAGAATGATTTTATTTTTTGAGCTCTCAAAGCTTTTTCTGAAGAAAACTGAAAGCAATTTTTTTCCCTGTTGCGACAGCGGGATTGTTCAACTCTCTACATTTATCTGGTGTCAAAATGCTCAAGAAAAGAAAAATAAAAATTGTCAGAAGCAATTTCTGACACAAAAAGCACATGCACAGGCACACAGATAATATTGCACTCGGCTGTGCCAGGGAGAAACGTTATGCTCTGCAACCCACTGCTATTGGATTTTTTCCCTTTTTGATCGATAGTGACAGAAAATGAGATCCATAACCATGACTAAAATATCCCCTCTAAGAGCCACAGCATTTCTGAATCATTAATGAGCAGAGGATAAATAATGGGGAGACACACAGAAACCCCTACTTTTAACTATACTAGTTGACAGCTGCTGCAGTAGAGAGTTATTTTCGATATTTCAATTTGAAAATAATAATAAAAAAAAGCTTTCAGAGCTACCTGCCTCACTGCTGATACTTATTCAACAAAACTAACAGTGTAAAATAATGCAACCCTCACATGAGGTTCAGCTTCTTGGAAGGCACAAAAATATACACAAATGTCCAGTAGCTCTTGCAAATATAATTAGAATAAGAGTTTCTGGGCTGAGGTTTTGGGAGGGGGGGTAGGTTTGGTTTGTTGTGGTTTTTTTTTTTTTTATTTTTTAAATTTTGTTTGTTTGTTTTTGTTTGTTT